>JACEFZ010018556.1:0-80271 GCA_014155875.1 Cepaea nemoralis
GTGTTTAATAATTTTTGGGGTTTTAATTTTTGTTTTCCAAAAAAAAAGGTTTTGTTTTTTTGGTAATTTGTGCTATTTTGTTATTATTTTTAAAATATATAATTCATTTTTTAAACCCAATGCCCAGAGAAAAACTTTCTTTGGTAATGGATGAGAAGAGATGTATTGGAAAAAACATTTTGAAAACCCGGGAAGGATCCGAGGGGAAGTAAGCAGAGGCAGACCAAGGGAAATGATTGGGGATGGATTAAAGGGGTTGGTAGGAAGGAATTCAGAAAAACGAGTTGACCCAAAAAACCCAAGGAAACCGAGACTGTAAAGAGCATAAACCGCCTACGCCAGTTTGGCTTTGGCATTTGATGTTGATGTTTGGATTTTTGCCTCGAGATTAAAAAGAGGGTACATAATTGAAAGAGATGCCATGATTTTGGTGGACATAGAGCACCCAAGCCTTTTTCTCACACTTGGAGACCTCACACAATATCAGGGCGCAGTTTTACACTAGTTTTCTCAAATCAGTGAGGTAAATTTACAAGGGGGAATAACGTTTCCCCCCAGTGCCACATAAAAAGTGGGTTTTTAGACAAACAAAAGCCCCAAAATTTTTTTTGAAAAAAAAAAGGTTTTTATAAGTAAATTTCCGTTTACTGAGCATTGCAATTACATAAAATATCAAGAAACAACACGATGATACTAGAATGGCTATATATTGGTCTTCATTATGTTACCCTTTGGCACTGAATCAGTTAAATCTTCTGTAATTCGAAGTGTGAATCTGTTTCATAATTGTGCTTTAGGAATTATTACTTAATTGTAACTGTGGGGCCATTACTTAATTTAAACATACACTATTTTTCTCCTAGGGACAAAAGAGACAGAATTAACGTACAAGATTTCATCATAGATGGAAAGAAAGGTGAAAGAGTCATAAAGCTTGCGGGTACAGTCAATGGAGAGCAGATTGTTATACAGAACTGTCAGGTAGTTTTGTTAGTTATTTGCATATCTTTTACAGGACATAGTAAACTCCAGCATTGTTTGGCAGTTTGTAATTCCTGGGCAAGTTTACGTTCAGTAGTTTGCCATTGCTTTCTGAATGATCAGCATTCATACCATTTTACAGAAACCAACGCAAGATGGTCTACTTCCAAATCGCCCGCAGCTGTTTTTAACATGGTATGCAGGATTATGAATTGCATTTGTATCTTCTTCGCCACAGAGTTAGGTAATAACGTAAAATGTACAGGTACTGTGACAATACTAACTGAATGGTATTTGTGGGGGACCTTGTAGTAAAACAGAGATAATAATCACAACAAAGAAGAAAAAAGCAACAAACATTAATCTAAAAGAACACCACTTGAAACAAGTCAAAAGCTTTAAGTACTTAGGAAGTATTATACCATCAAATGGCAAAGATGAGATTGAGAATAGATGCAATAAGGCAAACCAACTCATTGGACAAATGGCATCAATACTAAAGAACAAACACGTATGAGTAGATGCTGAAAAACACTCAACAACACAGTCTTTCTACCAACTCTATGCTACGAGGGTAAGTTAATAAGTCACAAATGGCTGAAGAAAAATAAATAACTTTGATAACAACTTGAAACCAGCTTATTTTTATACATACATTGTCCCTTTATTTCTCAAAATAATTTCCACCAACATTGATGCACTTATCCCTTCTTTTTATCAGTCCTCCCAAATTGGCTGCATAGAACTGCATGCTCTGTTTTCATTTACCTACCATCCCACAGAACTGTGTGACTTACTGCTATGCACCGTTTTACGGGAAATCGCTAGGGGCTAAGTCCACTGAATACCCACCTTGGCGGGAGACATTTCGTGAGTGACGCCAAAGTTGAATGTGAAGTGAAAACGTGGTTTAAAAAACAGAGCACGCAGTTCTAGGCAGCCAGTTTGGGAGGACTGATAGAACAATGGGATAAGTGCATCAATGTTGGTGGAAATTATGTTGAGAAATAAAGGTACAATGTATGTATAAAAATAAACTAGTTTCAAGTTGTTATCATAGTTATTTTTCTACAGCCATTTGTGACTTACTTATTAACTTACCCTCATACTATTGCCAAACCTGGACAATGACAGAAAAAGAAGGAAAAAAATTACATCGGACATGTGATTCCTGAGTAAAATACTCAACAAAGTGGGAGTAATAGCAGTGCTAGATTTAATTAGAAAGCAGCAAATGAAAAGGTTTGGGCATATGACTAGGCTAGCGACTAACAGTCTACTGTAACAAGCAATGATGTGCAGACAAAATCAAACAAGAAGTTGCTGACCATGTAAACAATGGACAGAAGGAATAACACAGTACATGGGAATCTCGATAGAAGCCCATAAACGGGCACTCTCTCGCTGTTTGTGCTTCACCGTAAGGTACAGGAGGAACACAGTGAGATGAGATGTAGGGTCGTGCCCTATATGTTGTTGGGGCCCCAATGGGGAAGTAAAGAATTGTAACCCTGTACACTTCCTGTGCATGTTATAAATGGTAACTAAAGAGGGTTGGTCAGAGACTGGCTATCTCACACTGTAGGAAATATCCGCTAACATCCAACCACTTATAAAGGCCTACATAGGGCTTGGTGTGTGTGGTTGTGGGCCTATTATCCACTAGGAGTCTTCAAGGCAAAAGAAGAAGAATATAGGGTCTGGGACTGATGTTCTACTTGCTTAAAATTGGATGTTGATGCAAATATAGCTTCTTACAACCAATATGCACTAGGACATGGCATCAAGTGTAATGTTGATGCATTCATAGCTTCTCACAACCAATGTACACTAGGACATGGCACAAGGGCAATGTTGATGCATTCATAGCTTCTCACAACCAATGTACACTAGGACATGGCACAAGGGCAATGTTGATGCATTCATAGCTTCTCACAACCAATGTACACTAGGACATGGCACAAGGGCAATGTTGATGCATTCATAGCTTCTCACAACCAATGTACACTAGGACATGGCACAAGGGCAATGTTGATGCATGCATACCTTCTTACAAACAATGTACACTAGGACATGGCACAAGGGCAATGTTGATGCATGCATACCTTCTTACAACCAATGTACACTAGGACATGGCACAAGGGCAATGTTGATGCATTCATAGCTTCTCACAACCAATGTGCACTAGGACATGGCACAAGGGCAATGTTGATGCATTCATAGCTTCTCACAACCAATATGCACTAGGACATGGCATCAAGTGTAATGTTGATGCATTCATAGCTTCTCACAACCAATGTACACTAGGACATGGCACAAGGGCAATGTTGATGCATTCATAGCTTCTTACAACCAATATGCACTAGGACATGGCATCAAGTGTAATGTTGATGCATTCATAGCTTCTCACAACCAATGTACACTAGGACATGGCACAAGGGCAATGTTGATGCATTCATAGCTTCTCACAACCAATGTGCACTAGGACATGGCACAAGGGCAATGTTGATGCATGTATACCTTCTCACAACCAATATGCACTAGGACATGGCACAAGGGCAATGTTGATGCATTCATAGCTTCTCGCAACCAATGTGCACTAGGACATGGCACAAGGGCAATGTTGATGCATTCATAGCTTCTCGCAACCAATGTACACTAGGACATGGCACTAAGGGCAATGTTGATGCATTCATAGCTTCTCACAACCAATGTACACTAGGACATGGCACAAGGGCAATGTTGATGCATTCATAGCTTCTCACAAACAATGTACACTAGGACATGGCACAAAGGCAATGTTGATGCATTCATAGCTTCTTACAACCAATGTACACTAGGACATGGCACAAGGGTAATGTTGATGCATGCATACCTTCTTACAACCAATGTACACTAGGACATGGCACAAGGGCAATGTTGATGCATGCATACCTTCTTACAGCCAATGTACACTAGGACATGGCACAAGGGCAATGTTGATGCATTCATAGCTTCTCACAACCAATGTACACTAGGACATGGCACAAGGGCAATGTTGATGCATTCATAGCTTCTCACAACCAATGTACACTAGGACATGGCACAAGGGCAATGTTGATGCATCATAGCTTCTTACAACCAATATGCACTAGGACATGGCATCAAGTGTAATGTTGATGCATTCATAGCCTTCTCACAACCAATGTACACTAGGACATGGCACAAGGGCAATGTTGATGCATTCATAGCTTCTCACAACCAATGTACACTAGGGACATGGCACAAGGGCAATGTTGATGCATTCATAGCTTCTCACAAACAATGTACACTAGGACATGGCACAAAGGCAATGTTGATGCATTCATAGCTTCTTACAACCAATGTACACTAGGACATGGCACAAGGGTAATGTTGATGCATGCATACCTTCTTACAACCAATGTACACTAGGACATGGCACAAGGACAGTGTTGATGCATGCATACCTTCTTACAACCAATGTACACTAGTACATGGCACAAGGGCAATGTTGATGCATTCATAGCTTCTCACAACCAATGTGCACTAGGACATGGCACAAGGGCAATGTTGATGCATGTATACCTTCTCACAACCAATATGCACTAGGACATGGCACAAGGGCAATGTTGATACATTCATAGCTTCTCGCAACCAATGTGCACTAGGACATGGCACAAGGGCAATGTTGATGCAAATATAGCTTCTTACAACCAATATGCACTAGGACATGGCATCAAGTGTAATGTTGATGCATTCATAGCTTCTCACAACCAATGTACACTAGGACATGGCACAAGGGCAATGTTGATGCATTCATAGCTTCTCACAACCAATGTACACTAGGACATGGCACAAGGGCAATGTTGATGCATTCATAGCTTCTCACAACCAATGTGCACTAGGACATGGCACAAGGGCAATGTTGATGCATTCATAGCTTCTCACAACCAATGTGCACTAGGACATGGCACAAGGGCAATGTTGATGCATTCATAGCTTCTCACAACCAATGTGCACTAGGACATGGCACAAGGGCAATGTTGATGCATTCATAGCTTCTCACAACCAATGTACACTAGGACATGGCATCAAGTGTAATGTTGATGCATGTATACCTTCTCACAACCAATGTGCACTAGGACATGGCACAAGGGCAATGTTGATGCATGCATACCTTCTTACAACCAATGTACACTAGGACATGGCATCAAGGGCAATGTTGACGCATGCATACCTTCTTACAACCAATAGTCCACTAGGACACAGCATTAAGGGCAGTGAAAACATGGACCAACTGGCAAATAATGCTCCATTTCAAGCATGGATATGGTTGACATTGTCAGTGCGGTACGGAAAGTTACTGACGAGTTTCTGAAGTTAGCCCAATTACATAACCTAGGAGTGAAGCCTGGCCAAATGTGTCAATGACATCCTTGAGGGCAAGAGGGGAGATATTACAACCAACACCTCATGGGAACAATGATTGAGATACTTAGATATGTCTGCTGTATGGGACGACTGAGCATATGTGTGTCCAATCTATAGTGATGTTGGTCAGCATAACATAACTTAGCATCACAACCAATGTGCAGGTGTCTGTGCAAAAGCTACTGGTTTCTCTTCACAGTAAACTTTTAGCATATGACCTCTCCTGCACAGATATATCAACAGCAAGAACTTCTTGGGGTGACCATTTGTCAAAGACCAACCCTCTTTAGTCGCGACCAGGTGATTTAATCATCTATATGGATGGTTGTGTGCTTAGAGGTAATTGAAGTGCTTGGAGGTTTTTGACGAAGGTTGGTGAAAGATGTTTGGTGCAGGAGAGCCTGGCATATAATACCACAACATTTAGTCTGTGAATAGAGGTGGATGCAGGCACAGTGGCATTCTGTTAGTTGGAGGACAAACAGCTCACTCATGCCGTGATTGTAACAGACTCCCTAAACTATAATGGGAAAGGTGAAACCATGTGTGCTTCAGGCAGACTTCAATTCAACAATCACAAATAGAGATCATCTGTTGAATGTTTTCCCCTGGACATTGCTGGTGTGGTGGGAAACGAGGAGACGGACAAATTATCTGGGTCTGCATCGCTTGGTGGGGTATTGTGGCATGATAAGGCAGACGTGGTCGGGGCCCTTTGGGATCAGGGTGAGCAGGGAGTGATCAGAGGATCTGGTTGATACTGAGGAAAGGCTAGACGGATACTTAATCAGACTGCTACTGGTACCATTGGGAGATTCTTCACTGGCTTTTGAAGATAAGGATGGAGCACGTATGGCAATTACATACCTGGATGGCTTGGCCACATGGCGTAATCAGAACTAGAACACAGACCTGGTGCAAGATCTAATCATGATGTCAGATGCCCAGCTATGACAAATGATCATGTTTTAATGGTGTTAAATATCATAATGTATTGTTGTTATTATTATTGTTATTATTTTTGTTATTATTATTATTGCTGTTATTATTATTATTGTTGTTATTTTATGTTTTCAGGATTCAAGTATTTACATATTTGACCACATAGCAACAGTCAGTGTTGATGACTGCATTAACTGTAGCATTTTTCTTGGACCAATCAGATCCAGGTGAGTGATCTTTCACTGCGACTTACCTTCCTGCTGCTTTCTTTTTCCTGTTGAATTCCTACAGAATGTCACAATTGACTGAGTTTTGGTGCTTGAATTTTCTGTTATAACTGTAAAATTTTTAATTAATGTTAAGTACTCTTGCATTAAACTATTGAGCGTAATCTTGCCAAAAAGTCAACAATCAGCTGAAAGATGCTGATGTTGACAGTGATGTCCTGTAAAGGATATGCGAACAAAACAAAAAAAACTTTTGCGTTGTTGTAACTTAAAGTTTAAAATTTTAATATTGAGCGTAATTTTTAAGTACTCTTGCGTTGTAACTGTTAAAGTTTAATTTTCAATTATTTTCGAGTATTGCCTCAAATTTGATGGATGAGGGGAGATTAAATTCTACCCAGAAACATTGCCTGATATAAATTCTAAATCTAAGAAGAGCCAGAACACAAAGAAAGATAATAGGTAGCAACTGGGGGACAGCACCAGTATTTGAATGTTAAAAAAAACAGTGAGTCAGATGATTTGATCATGTAACAAGGTTTAAAAGAAGTTTACAGACTAGAGGGTTGATTTCATTGCACTGAGTTTTATACCATATGGCTAGGTTTATTTCCATAGTATGGCCTGCCCAAAGAGTTGCACAGAGTACAAACTCTGTAGCTCCAGCAACCACTTCAAGGAGTCTATGAGAAACTTGCCCTTGTAAATTCAATGACAGAGTCAGGGAACTAACCCATAGCCTTCAGAGCACAATGTAGGCGGCTTAACCACTTTGCCACACAGGCCCCAAGGTACATTAGTATTGGGACTCTTTGCTGCTGTTGCAGATAGGGATGAATGGGAATGTCCTGAGTGCTGTGATGTTGGTTCTTGACTCAGCTCTATATATATAACAAGGTATTGTGTAGCAGTTATAGTCAGCACCCACATTTGACTATATTAAAAACACAGTGAGTCAGATGGTTTGGTCATGTAACATGATATTAGGGGATAGCAGTGGACATTATTGTTGTAATGGTTAGGATGTTAGACTGACAATGGCAGCGATTCTTGTTTTAATCTCTCTTTGCCCTAGCGATTCTTGTTATAATCTTGTTATAATCTACCTTTGTCCTAGCGGTTCTTGTTATAATCTCTCTTTGTTCTAGCGATTCTTGTTATAATCTCTCTTTGTCCTAGCAATTCTTGTTGTAATTTCTCTTTGCCCTAGCGATTCTTGTTATATCTCTTTGCCCTAGCGATCCTTGTTCTAATCTTGTTTTGTCCTAGTGATTCTTGTTCTAATCTCTTCAAGGAGGGAAATATTGTCCACATATTCCTCCGTGCACTCAGGCCTACAAAATGTGATGGTCTTAATACTTCACACAACCACAGCAGGCTTCTGCTACCGGTCAGGTTTCGTTTATTGTTGTTATAACTAGGCACAGCACCAATATTTAAAGTTTTCTTTGTCCTCTGTCCTCTATTAGAGCATTGGTCTTCAACCCACTCACTCCTATCTTTAGCTGTCAGATGCAGCTCAGTCCATATCCTTACTGTATTGTTAATTTCTGTTTCTACTAATCATATCCATGAGTTTTTAGGTCTTCCTCTATTTCTTTTGCCTTGTAGGTTTGGACTAAGCCTTTTCTAGTTACACAATTCAATGGTCTTTTCTTCACCTCTAGGCTCATTAGTATTTGTCTGGTTCTTTCCATGAACTCCACATTGATAATTTTGTCATTCCATTTTGTTCCTTTTATTTTGCACAGGCACCAATTAGTGAATGTTTGTAGTTATTTTGTAATGTGTAAAACCGGGACCCTAATGAAAAGCAAAGAATAGTGACACTGCAACCTACCACACATTTCGTAAGTGATGACTAGCAGGGCTTTGCCCGTGTTCACGTTACCCTAATGAGAAGCAAAGAATATTAACTGAAACCTACCACACATTTTGCAAGAAGCGACTAAGGAGTGTACCACTCGTTTGTTACTGGAACCCTTAATGAAAGCAAATAGTATCACACTGTAGCCTACCATACAGGTCATTATAGGCGACGAAGGAGGGTTGAGCTTGGGTCTGGTTTTCTCATCCCGTAGAAAATCGTTAGCCACAAAACCCAGCCAATCGTGAGAAGAAAATGAAACAGAAAGAGATTACAAATAAACCAGTATTCAACTATATTTTGTTTTAAAAACAGCGAGTCAGATGGTTTGGTCATGAAACAAGATATGTCCAATGTGGCGGATAGGCTGTTGAGCTGTTAAGGCCTCTGGAGCGTTGTTACTTCTGGCTATAGTTTTCTTGCTAATTTTCCTCATTTTGGACTGGTAGTACATGGTTTTGTTGCCCAACTACTGAGTTAAGTTTGTGGAGTGACATTGTGAGTTGAGGGTTTCACGTGGAGTGCTTTTACATCTGTCCATTATGGTTTGTATTGTGAACTGCATGCTCAGAAAAATGGCGGATGGCCAGTTGCTGAACTAGCCTGTTTTGCCTTATGTGGTAATGTGTGTGTAACTGCTGGTTTTCTAGTGACTTCCGCTTCCATCGATGATAAACTAATTTTAGTAGTGGCCCTTTGTGTTGGCATTCTGGCAGCAGCCTTATGCATGTATACCTGTGTGTGCCGCTGGTTTATCGGGATTGCTGTCTATTCTACTTTTCAAATGGGACAATGAGGTGTTTGCTGTATGCTGTTAACTGGCACAGGAACAGGGCATTATGGGGGAACCCTTTGCCATGAAGTTGGAAAAGATATTAGGTGTCAACTAAGGTCAGCACTGCCTGTGTATAACTGGGGGACATAAGAGCAGCAAAGAACAGTAACACTCTAACCTTCCATGCACAGTGTAAGAAGTGACTGAAGGATTGTCTTGAGACCGGCTGCCTCATTAAAAAAAAAAAACAACCTTAGTTGCAAAATGCAACCAGACAATATCAAAGTGTGAGTTGTTTGAGGGTCTGTCCTCCATTGGGAGATAGAAGACAGCAGCAGAAGAAGAAATCTCTGTTGTGGTTTGGAATGGAAGATGAAACCATTTGATTAATTTTCCTCGAATAAATCAAAGGACAGAGTTGCTTTGAGGCTGCAAATAGTGTAAAATGTTCTATATTATCTGAGTTTGTTAATCAGACACTGCAAGCATTTAGAATGTTCATTTTAATCGTGGAATGTTCATAATTGACTTTGTACAGTTCTGAATGGTAATGTTTTTCACAGTTTGTTTATCAGGTGGATCCAAATGCTCTAATTTACTTCTGTGTGTTCATCATAAACTTTAAATAGTACCAAATGTTCTATTTTATCTAAGTGTGTTCATCATAAAACTAAACGTTTTTGAATGTTATATGTGTTCATCAACTGTTCTGAATGTTCTATTTTTATCTAAGTGTATTCATTATAGACTTTAAACATGTTTGAATGTTCTGTTTTATCTTTGTTCAGCATATACTGTGAACATTTCTGAATGTTCTGTTTTACCTCAGTGTTCATCATAAACTGTAAACATTTCCGAAAGTTCTATTGTAACCCTGTGTGTTCATCATAGACTTCAAACAGTTCAGAATGTTCTACTATTCTACAGCGTGTTCATCAGAGACTGCAAGCAGTGTCGCGTGGTGGTAGCATGCCAACAGTACCGAACCCGAGACTGTTTCCAGATAGACACATTCCTCCTGTGTGCCACACAGCCCATCATAGAGTCTTCCAGTCGCATGAGGTTTGCCTGCTTCAGATATTACTACCAACAGCTTGAGCGTAAGTCAATTCTCAATTGTTAGACACTTTTGGCAGGTTAATAACTTTATTAGTTAGTCATGGTTCCATCTTCACGGTAAAGGGTCGCCCCCATTATGCTCCGTTTTTGTGCCTGTGAATATCACACAAAATGTGAAAAGTGGAACAGATAGGAGTCTCGACAAACTAACAGCCCACAAAGGTATACTATGCATAATGCTGCTGCCAGAATGCAAACACAAAAGTCTGCCACAAAAAATACAGTTCATTGTCGACGGAAGTGTCGGTCATTAGAAAACCAACAGCCACACAATACTGCATAAGGCAACCCAGTTAGTTCAGCAACCATATGGTTAATAGCTTTGCAAACAAACAAAGAGATATGTTTAGATCTTGCGGAGAAAGAATACATACAAACAAACTGATGTACATATCTGACTAGGGCATTTTGCCTTAGATGCAGGTATGTCATTCACACATGTTCTGTGATGTTTTCCAAGAGTACATTGTACTATCTCGACACATCAATAACATAAAATGGGGACCTATCCCCTGTTCGAAGGCTCTCAGCTGGGGGATATGAGGGATCCCCGGATGAGAGGACCTGGCCATCATTCACTGTCTGATGCATGGAGGTAGTGTGCTGAGCTGGCAGCACATGTAGCCTACCTTATGAGCGATACTTAAAGTGACAAAGCGGTCCAGTCGCACAAAGTGGTTACGATGAAAGTCTGTATCTATACTCATAAAGTGAGCATAGTCAAAGGTCGAGAAACGACGAATCCATCACGTGGAATTCCAAAGCGAAAGCTTGATGAGTGGATGTCATCCGCAGACTGTCCGTCCCTGGTTTGTGTGGGGAGCGACCAGTGGCAAAACGAAATGCCCAATACATGGAAGTGAGGAATTAAAGCAGCCACGAGCAGGATGTGGCGATTCCTCGAGTGAGCCCAGTCTCAGAGCACAATGTGCTGGATCTGCAATTATGGAAGCCTCCTTGGATAGCAGGGAATGTCCATGGTTTGCCCCTGCCTTCCCTTGAGGGTTGACCGTGATGTCTTTGACCGTTCTACCTTGACCAGCTGAGATTTGAGCGAAACCACAAAAAATGTCTCTCGAAACCTCCAGGATTGTTAACCTGATCAAAAATTCCTGCCGAAGTCGGATGTGCAAGCCTAAGGGTGGCAAATTAAAATTGGCACAACGCAAAAACGTCCGAGTGAAATGTCTTACATGCCCGGAACAGCTCTGATTATCTAGTTTTCCGAATGTCCTTGTGACTGGAACAGCTCTGACTATCTAGTTTTCCGAATGTCCTTGTGTCCAGAACAGCTCTGACTAGCTAGTTTTCCGAATGTCCGTCGTGCCCGGAACAGCTCTGACTATATATGTCTTCCGGGCACAACGAACAGCACATGTCCGAATCGAAAGCTCGCTGAGTGGATACTGTCTGTAAACCAGCCTGGTTTGTGCAGGGAGCGGCCCGTACCGAATGAAATGCCCAACATATTGAAGTGAGGAGTTAAAGCAGCCATAAATAGGACGTGGCGATTCCCTCGGTGAGCCCAGCACCAGAGCACTATGTGCCGGCTCTGCAACTTTGGAAGCCTCACTTGGATGGCGGATAATGCACGTGGACTGTCCCTGCTTTCCATTGAGGGCTGATCGCAAAATATTCGACCATTATAACTTGACCAGCTGGGATGTGGACGGCACCACAAAAGTGAGAGTCCCCCGGGAATGCTAACCTGGTCAAAAACGCACGCAATAGTCGGATGTGTTGGCCTAAGGGTCTAGGCCCAAGGGTGCATAACAATACATCGCAAATACATCTGAAAAAACACTCCGGATGAATGCAGAAGAAGAAATGGGGGATGTATCACAGATATACTGAATGGTAAAGGACAAGCAAAAATTACATTTTATCAAATGAAAAACAATCTTTTGTAATAAATCCTTGTCATGACATATTTCACTGCGTCTCATCAGGTGCATACTTAGAAAGCTAAATGCATATCATTTACTGGACATCGCAGTCAACCCCAGCAGTTTTTGGCTGTTTGTAATTCCTTGGCTGTTTGTGATTTCTTGGCTGTTTGTGATTTCTTGGCTGTTTGTGATTTCTTGGCTGTTTGTGATTTCTTGGCAAGTTTACGTTCAGTAATGCAGAATTGTATATCATGTGAAGTGAATAGATGAATCATATTTTGGTGAAATACATAATTTAAACACAGACACTATAAATAAAATATTGCATGATTTCTTGCCTGGCATATTTCTCTGCATCTCGTAAGGCGCCTACCGCAGAGGGATATATCATGTTATGTGAAACATGAATGATACTTTGGCTGAAATATGATGTACATTGTCGCTGATATTAAGCAAATTTGTAGAATATTACAACAAATAATGAAGGTTTTCATGTGAATCCTCCTCGTACTATTCACTGAACCAACAAAGCTCTATGCTTAGGTTTAGTCTGTTACAATAATCACTGGTGTTCTGTTAGAATAAAATTAAGTTTTTCATTTGAAGCCCCCTCGTACTATTCACTGAATCACCACAGCTCTATGTTTAGGTTTATTCTGTTACAATAATCACTGGTGTTCTGTTACAATGATCACTGGTGTTCTGTTACAATAATCACTGATGTTCTTTTACAATGATCACTGGTGTTCTGTTACAATAATCACTGATGTTCTGTTACAATAATCACTGGTGTTCTGTTATATTAATCACTGGTGTTCTGTTACAATAATCACTGGTGTTCTGTTATATTAATCACTGGTGTTCTGTTACAATAATCACTGGTGTTCTGTTACAATGATCACTGGTGTTCTGTTACAATAATCACTGATGTTCTGTTACAATAATCACTGGTGTTCTGTTATATTAATCACTGGTGTTCTGTTACAATAATCACTGGTGTTCTATTACAATAATCACTGGTGTTCTTTTAAAATAATAACAGGTGTTCTGTTACAATAATCACTGGTGTTCTGTTACAATAATCACTGGTGTTCTGTTACAGTAATCACTGATGTTCTGTTGTAATAATTACTGTTGTTCTGTTACAATAATCACTGGCATTCTGTTACAAGAATCACTGATGTTCTGTTACAATAATAACTGATGTTCTGTTATATTAATCACTGGTGTTCTGTTATATTAATCACTGGTGTTCTGTTATATTAATCACTGGTGTTCTGTTATATTAATCACTGGTGTTCTGTTATATTAATCACTGGTGTTCTGCAGATCAGTTCAAGTCTGCTGGCCTGAGCATCTTCAACAACAACTGGTCCAACATACACGACTTTACTCCGGTACCCGATGGAGAGGTGAACTTCTCATATCTTCCTCTGGTAAGTTCCTTCATTCGCTGTTCCCTGCCTCTGTTTCTTTTTCAGTTCACTTCTTTTTTATTCAAAACAATACATCCCCATGGTGAATCTTTTTTGTTTGTTCGCTTTTAATTCAAGCATAGTCCACGCTGTACTGATTTTTGTGTGTGGCCTAGCTTTTCTTAATACCAGTATCCCTTGCCATCAGGCGAACCCACTCTGACTTCTGAGGTACTTGTAATTTATGTTCCCAAGTTAAGGATGAGAAATCAACATTTTATTCAAACTGACCGGTGTAGGGGTTGAAACTCTTTACTCCGGCACCAGCTCACAGGAAGTTTAAAAGCAAGCGTTTGTATCCATTTGGCCATGCTGACCCCCTTTAGTGAGTGTAAATGCAGAAGCAGACAGAAAGACTTCATTTTAAATTGTAATTACCATGGGGATAACAAATACTTCACATTTGAACAATACAAGTGACAGTGTTTTAAGTATTTCAGTCAAAGTATACTTCATTTATTCTCTTCATATGGTATATAACAGCTAAATATCTTTTTGTTGTCCATGAAACAAGTATGAAGATCTACACTGTACACTCTGAATTTCTCAAAGCTGGTCCTCTTTTAGAAGATATAGACCAAACCTTTTATTATACTTAATTTGGATGTGTATATTCTCAACTATGAAAACTCAAAATGAGTTGAGTAAATTTGAGGCCATATTTGAACCACTTTAGTTGGTGCATGGTAGACTGAGAGTTTCTCACTTTGTTGTCCAATGTTAGGAAGCCAAGGTTGAGGACCTTGTGCCAGTGCCTGAAGGAGAAGAGACCTCATCGATGCAGATCAAAGTTGATAGTGAGAGCAGTGTGGTCCCTCATACATGGGGCAAGAGAGGAGCTGTTCACGATGAGGTATGCCAGCAATTCATTAGTAATATAAGTGTTGGCCAGCAGATTCATCATCATCATCCTCATCATATGCCTTGCAAAGTACCATAGGTATTCATGTCTTTCCACAGATCTTGGCCTTTGTTCTGGGTCAGTTCTACTTATTCCTCCCTATCATCATCTTAGACCTTCAATCATCGTTTCTCTTTTTCTACCCCTGCCTGTTTCACTGCTAATCTTTCCAATTATTATTATATCATCATCTTAGGCCATCAATCATCATTTCTCTTTGTCTACCTGAACCTGTTTTACCACGGATCTTTCCTGTCTTGATGATATTATCATTTTAGAATATCAATCATCATTTCTCTTTCTCTGTCTACCTCTGCCTCCTAGCTAATCTTTCCTGTCATTATAGTTAGTTAGTTAGTTAGTCGACAGATCATCCTCGTTGCACATCGGACCATTCAGTCCAAAAGTGCTCGGATCCCCTCCTCAGCAAATCCCGCAGCGTGTAGCGGCTAACGACGCCAGTTCTGTGTTGGTTATCAATCTTCTTTGGCTTCCTGCGTAGTGTTCTTGTTTGGCCACCCCTCTTTTAATTTGCTGCTCTCGCAGTCTGGCCATTGTTGTAGATTCACAGTCATCACTTGGTTCTTGCAAAAGTCTCACTTCTCGTAGAGCATTCAGAATGTCAGACTGGTCCATGGCGCGTCCGCCCTCCACAGTAGCCTCACCTGCGAGCTTATCAGCCCGCTCATTTCCTTGTACTCCCGCATGACCTGGCACGAAGATGAAACTAATCTTTGCCAGCCGAGACCGCTCCAGAGGCAGCAACCATTCTCTTCGGATCGACCCCTCCTCTATCCTCTTGATCATGTTCATTGAGTCGCTAAGGAAACAAGCCCTAGTGAATGTCTGTGTCTCGAGCCATGTTATTGCTTTACTTACTGCCATGACTTCCATGGTCAGGCTACTTGTGGTTTCAGTGAAAGCACCAGAGTCCTCCTTCACAATTCTCCCTCCGGCCCGAGCTGTAAAGGCCCATGAGCTTCTCACATGTCGGACGACCGACCCATCTGTGTAGATGACCGCGTCACTGTCTAGCGAATTCTCGAAAATCAACGCTTGTACTTCAGCCTCCACAGCAGCCGGATTTTCTTGTCTGCATTTTCTATCTAGTTGGATGCAAACTGAAAAGGATGTGCAGAAATCTGTTGGCACTTGCACCCACTCCTCGCCAGGTTCTAAGTCCTCAAGTGAACACACCTGTTGAAGAATGTCTTCGGCTTGACCCATCCACGACCGTCCTCTTTTTAACCTGCTGCCCTTCACCTTCCTAATTTCACTATGCAGTGGATGCTGTGTGTTTGCGTTAATTCTGAGGTAGGCGCGTGCCCTGCAAACTTGCATTCTCTCTTCAATGGTTGGAAAATCAAGAAGGTAGCGCATCGCCCTGCATGCTGTATCTCTTGTACATCCAAGAATAATGCGCATAGCTTCATTCTGTATCCTTTCCATCCTTTCTATCTGCTTATGGCTGAGAGTCAGGATTGCCATTGCATACTCCAAAACAGACATGACCAGCCCCTCTTACAGAAGACATAGATGGCGCTGCTCACAGTTTGCTGCCGCCATCACCCGCATCGCTGCCAAGCCCCGCTTGGCCTTTGTTATCACCTGGTCTATGTGCACATTATAAGCAAGGCTTCGATCAAACCGTATCCCCAGGTAATTCATTGCCTGCGTTCTTTCCACCGTCTCTGAACACAGCATTACAGTTGGTGTTGGATTGTTGACAATATGATTATTCAACGAGAACCAAGTCACTGTTGCCTTTGTTGGGTTGACCATTGCCCCAGCTTCATCACACCAAGTACTTATGCGATTGAGTTCGGTTTGTAGTTCCACAGCAACCTCCTCTCTATCCTTACCCTGACGATACACTAAAACATCATCGGCATATGACAATGTCCTGCCAGGTCCAGTGATCTGCTCACTGGTGATTCTCACTGTGTAGGCGTTGAACAGTACCGGAGATAATGGTGATCCCTGTGGTAGGCCAGGATATATTGTTGTTGGTTCCGAAGTCCAACTGCCACATCTAAAAACTACTTTCCGTTGGAAGAGGGCTGCAGCGATCCAACTAAGGAGGAATGGACTTACGTTTAGTTCAAGAAGCTGAAACATTAAAAAATCCAGTGGTACTCTGTTGTATGCGTCCTCAAGATCAATCGCTGCAGCAACAGTTTCAGTGCCTGAGTGGAAACCTTCATAGACATCATGGGCAAAGACTGCTGCATTGGTCCAGGTTTCTCTTTTTGGACGGTACCCACCCAGGGTAGGTGGGAAAACACCTTGCCTCTCTAGTTGGCTTGATATTTTCCTGGCAATTACCTTCTCCAGCAGCTTGCCTACTGTATTCTGCATGGTTATAATTCGATATCCCTGAATTTTTTTGTGGTCTTTGTCAGGCTTCGGCAAGGGAATCAGATAGCTATGTAACCATTCCTCCTTGATGCTAGCACTCCCTATACTGTTGTTGTACATGTCTGCTAGTTTCTCTAGCTCATTGTCGGTACACCTATTTATGTCGTCGTATCTTATGCCATCAGGACCTGGAGCACTGTTTTTTGATCGTCGAAGCACAGCCTTGATTTCTTTCACTGTCACTGTGTCTTCATCCGAAGTGTTCTGGGCCTTGCATCTGTCTGAGGTGACCTCCTTGGCCAGATTCCGGCCTCCCATGTCTGTCTGGTTGCTCTGCTCAAGGTAGCGTTCAAAGAGGGCTTTGCCCTTGTCCTCATCAGTCCTCTGCCAGATGAGGTCAGCACCTTGGAAGTCAGAAATGCTCTTATTCTTGACTACCCCACTCATGCTTTTATGTAGTCGCCAGAACAATTTCAGTGACTTGTCTGTGCTTACTCTTTGACACACCTCTGCCCATTTTTCGCTTTTAACCACCGTGACCAGTTTTTTGAAATAGCTTACTTTTGTGTGCATCTCTTTTCTAAGTGCAAGCAGGGACTAGGATGACCAGCTCTGTTCTTCTTGGCATTTTGCCATCTCCTTACAGCACTACGCTTATCCACCCAAGCCTTCTCCACCTCGAAACTCCACCACGGTGGCTGCTCCCAGCTTTTTCTCCTGCCCTGAAACGTTCTGCGCTTGTCACGTCTTATTTTGCTCACCACATCTTGCCCTGTACTGTCATACTGGAACGTCTTTACCTTTAGCTTGTGCTGCCTGGTTCTGCCTTTCTCCACCAATATGCTGCAAGGGTGGTGGTCGCTGCCATGGTGTCCTAGGACACCCCATCTACACACTGTAGTGAGTGAAGGTGAAACTAGCGCCAGATCAATAGCACTGTCCTCATCGCCTGGACGGCTTGCTGTCCTGGTGACACTGCCACTGTTGATACTGTCTTGATACTGTCATTATGATATCATCATCTTAGGCCATCAATTATCATTTCTGTTTGTCTACCTCTGCCTCCTTGCTAATCTTTCCAGTTATTATGACATCATCATCTTAGACCATCAATCATCATTTCTCTTTGTCTACCTCTGCCTCCTGTACCACTAATCTTCCCAGTCATTACATTTCCAGTCTCCATGTAATATACACATCCATGGTGGCATAGTAGTTAGTGCACTCACCTACCAAGACAGTGGTCTGGGTTCGATCCTCAGCAGATTGAGCTGTATTTTTCTGACCAGTACTCAGTATGGCTCTGGGATCAGTCCAACCACATAAACAATAGTGCCAGCCAATTTTCTGGGAATTATCATCATAGTGTGCCATGCCTGTAAGCATGTGGGCGGTCATATTTTGCCATCTCGCTGGATCACCAGAGTCGTGGATCAGCTCAGTGTTCTTGTCTCGACCATACAATGTAACCAAGCCATCCTTTTTCTCGTTGCAAATGACATCTTTTTATTGGTCAGTATCTTTTCCATATTTCAAAAGGCTGCTTTCGCCATGGTGATTCTTGT
This sequence comes from Cepaea nemoralis, assembly GCA_014155875.1. Lineage (NCBI taxonomy): Eukaryota > Metazoa > Mollusca > Gastropoda > Stylommatophora > Helicidae > Cepaea > Cepaea nemoralis. The sequence continues at coordinate 18,531 of JACEFZ010018556.1, forward strand.
TCTAATCTCTTCAAGGCATCTTCCATCAGATGTTATAACTGTTCCAAGATAATTGTACTGGAAATCATCTGTGAAGGAAAGTTGGTGAGGAAGGGAATAGGCTACCGTACCTCATATGCCATGGCCTAGAATAATTGAAGGCCTAACACTTCACACTCCAATGGCTGTATCAGCTATGGGACTACCCTTGTTTGTATCCTTTTTATGTACAAGGTGGCTTCAAATGAAAACTGTAAATGTTTTTTTTTGTTGGGGTGAATATATTCTGAAAAAGTAAAGAACAAATGTATCATTTTTTGATTTAATCACCTCTGCATTCAATGCAAGTCCTCCAGTGTTGATAAAGTGCTGGGATTCCTGTAGAAAAATCGACTCTGGGATGTCTGCCCTGGTTATGAACAGTCCATCACAAAAATCACGCTGTTTTGAAACTTCCTACTCCACTGATACACTTGCTGGACTGTTAGGCATGCATCACCATTCTGGACCTTCATTCACCGATGAGTTTCTGTATGTTTCACAGCTTCACTGATTAAAATAAAATGCATAACAGAATGCTGCTCCTTTTGTGGATGTCAGAAGTGGAGCAGCCATCTTTAAACGTCACAGTGTTCATCTGCACTGTGATGTCACATGCTTAACACTCTTGACATCCTTAACAACAATATTGACAGGTTATAAGACAGTGGCATGGTTATTGTATTTTCTATCACACTTTTAAGGTTTTGATTTGAAGCCCCTTCGTAATATACATTTTGGTTGTATCTATCAGTAAATTTCAGACAGCAAATATTCCTACTAATTTCCATGAATCATTTTGTGTCCTAGTGTAATTACTTGCTGGCTATGAAAATGTGTGTACATGATTTTATTGTTCTGTCCACAGTCCTGCTTAATTGTTTTTTTCAACGATGGTGGAGCATCAGAACGGGCCATCAAGTTTTTACATGCAGCTCGGACACAGAAAGTACGTCTTAGTGTTCATAACTATTGTTTTTTTAACATGTTAAGTCTGGAATAACTCTTTCTGTCATTTACTGCCAGTATAGTACCTTGCGGTGTATGGTAGGGGGGTCTTGAGCCTGAGGAATGAAGGCTGCCTGGCTAGTGAACTCGCCGCAAACTGTGCAGGTTATAGTTTTCTTTTTGCCCCCGACAGAAAAAGAAAAAAAACCTCACATTACCGAGGATTTGAACCCGAGTCTCCCAAAAGAGAATCCAGCATTCTAGCCACTCGGCCATATGCTTCTCAATATATAGAGAACATTTTGTTTGTATAAATATATTCTGAAAAAGTAAGGAACACATGTATAATTTTACGATGTAGTCACCACTATGTTTAATGCAAGTCCTCCAGTGCCGATAAAGTGCTTGGATTCCCGTAGAAAAAAATTATTTTGGTAGCGTGTGTAACCACTCATGCACCATCTGCTGTCCCTTTTCATAGAAGTCGATCTGTTTTGAAACTTCCTACTCCACTCGTACACTTGCTGGACTGACAGGCATGCATCATCATACTGGACCTTCATTCACAGATTAATTTCTATTGTTTTCACCTCTTCACTGATTTTTTTTTTAAAAACGGATAAAAGATTGCTGCTCCTCTTTGGTGCATGTCAAAATTGAGGTTCCATCTTTAAACTGTTCTTATGCCATCACAGTGTTAATCTGCACCTTGATTTCACTGCTTAACACTCCTGGCATCCTTAACAACAATATTGACAGGTTACATGACAATGGTATGGTTATTGTAATTTCCATCACATTTTTAAGGTTTCCATGTGAAGCCCCCTAATAATTCTCTACTCCGTGTGTTTTTAAGCCTGCCTTTATATCATTTGCCTGGGTGTTCCAGACAAGATAATGTTTAGTAATACTATTCTCAGATAATGAACCACATTCAGACAGTTCAAAAGTCGAGGAAAAGATGCTGGTTCCGTATTGAGAAAACCTGTTAACAGTAGCATTTTAAAGTTCTTTCTCTAGATGCCACTGAGCAAGAGAAAGAGAAGGAGATCTGAAAATTCATCATCATCATCCAGTGCCTTGCCGGCTGGCTTGGGCAATCATGCCTCTCCACAAATTACGATCGTCGACATCATGGATCAATTTGAGTGTTGAACCCCTTCTGTGCCATGACACAAGACTGTCAAGAATCTTCTCACGCTGTCTTCCTCAATCTCTCTTTCGGCAAATCTTTCCGATTGTCACAACATGTTCCAGTTTTTGTCTTGTCATAACATGGCCAAAATATGATGACTGCCTCTTTCTGATGTTTTTGATAAGTTGTCTTTGCGACTCAGCTTCCCTTAAAATGTCTTGATTTGGCAGTCCAATCAGCATTCTTCTTTCTATAAAACCACATCTCCATGGCTCCCAGGGATTTTTTCACCTGTTTACTAATTGTCCAGGATTCGCAGGATTGTTCTGTGTTAAATGCAAGAACTCTTTTTCTAATTTTCAAAGACAGTGACTTATTGCACAAAACGTTCTTCATTTGATAGAATGTAGTTTTTGCTTGTTCTATTCAGTTCTTTATCGCAATGATGTATTTTCCATCTGATGTTATCTACGTGCCTAAATATGTGAATTTCTGCACTTGCCCCAAAATAACATCCAGTACTTTGATTGCACATAGAGAGGAGAATTCAAGACAGATGAATAATGTGCTGAGGACATGGAGGGAGCTGTGGGAGATGGCTAAAGATGGGATGACTTGGTGTGAGTTGGCTGAAGGCTTTCTACTCCGTTGGGGGGATAGAAGGAAGCATAAGTAGATCATGAATGCCTGCATTTGAATAGATAGCTTAGATGTGGACAACTGCAAGTTTTTGGGCACAGTATGAGGAGAAATAACTTGACAATTTAGTAGCTACTGGCAAACCTCGTGGTCAAAGGGCCAGAGGAATACAAAGAGATAAATACGTAGTTGGCATGGCTTTATGGCTTAATTGAGACAGACCAAATTCAAGATTATGGTGATCGTGCGGTGATCCTGTGAGATGGTGACTCATGATTGCCCACATTTGTCAGCATGGCACATGATGATGATTAAACAACTTAATTATCAGACTTCATATTTTATTTTATTCGTTTAAATTAAATGTACCCTTTTGTGGATTTTTCAGTTATTTCATCTCTCTCTCTTTATTTTTTTCTTCCTTGTTGTAAAATGTGGATTTATAATATACTATCTTTTGTTTTCCTGAAATAGCCGGGTTGTGTTTTGGTGCAGACCAAGGAAGTCACTATGGGGCCAGATGATGCACAACGTGTGTTTGGATCCAATTCTTATGCACATGCTACACGTCAAGGTATATTGTCAGATAGTTGTTACTATAGCGGTTTTTATTTTCCTATCTTAAGAAGATACACATGATTTGGAATTTGTGGTTTTATGATTCAATAAGTTAGTTTGTTGGTCGGTTGGTTAGTTAGCTAGCTAGGTGGTTAGTTGGTTGGCTGGCTAGTTAGCTAGCTAGTTACTTAGTCAGATGGTTAGTTAGTTAATTAATTAGTTAGTTAGCTGGTTAGTTAGTTAGCTAGCTAGTTAGTTAGGTAGGTAGTTATTTAGTTAGGTAGTTATTTAGTTAGCTAGCTAGCTGAGAGTCTGGTGTCATGGCACAGAAGGGAATCAACACACAAAGTGATCCATATGTCAGAGATTTCAGTTTATGGAGGGGTATGATTGCTCAAGCCAGCCGGCAAGGCCATGGATGATGATGATGTGACTGTAATGGAAAGTTTATATAAACTTCCATACAGATTTGTGTCGATCTGATCACCACATTAGCTTCATTGATTCACTGCCAAACAAAAAGTAAGCTTGGACCAAACATAGTGCACAATCAAATGAACAAGTACTATAATGTAAATTACGTTCACTAAGATTTAAAATTGTGGAAGAATCCATGAAACAAAACAAATAACACGATGACCCTTATGTGGCGATATATCGTTCTTCTGTTCAAACGAGAGGTCACATTTAGCGATATACTATCCTTTTGTCACTGAATCAGTCAATATCCAGATAAAACATCCTCCCCTAATAATGTTCATATCTCCAGGTTCTGTGGTTGGGCTGCACATGAGTGGTGAGGGCATCGTTTCCCTCAGCCAGCAACTCGTCACCGAGCTGATGACAGGCGTGACGGGTCTAATGTTTGTCAGCCAGTCGCCAGAGGCTGCTGCATCACAAATTGAAAACTTCTATAATTTTGCTGACATGCAGATGGGCATCTGAGATGCATGTTACTGTTTTATAAGATGTATGGGGACATTGTATGTGGCAGGCAACTGTTACTTTAACTCGTTAACTATCATAAGCTGTGGGCAATGCCAGACTTGCATGCAGTAAGATGAAAAATTGCAGTTACGCAGTATCTCAATCAAATATTTGAAATATACAAAACCAACAGCAAAAAAAAACAACTGCATATCCTTTACAGGATGTCGCAGTCAACCCCAATATGTTTTGGTTTGTGATATCTTGGCAAGTTTCCATTCAGTAGTTTGCCATTGTTTTCTGAATGACCAGCACTCATTCCGGTAAGAAACCAGTGCATAGCGACCTGCTTCCAAATTGTCTGTGGCTGTGTTTCAAATGCAGTATGCAGGATTGTGAATTGCGTCCGTAATCCTTTCGGCACAGAAAGAAAGGCATTGGCAATTAACCACATACAGCCACAATTTTCACATAATTGTGATGGTTGAAAGTTGAAAAAAAAATGTATTTTGCCAGAGCAAATAACAGTGATTGAGAAGAAGAAAAGTAAGGAAGGAATGGAGTTGCAGTAGAAGTTTAGAGTTCTTCATCATCACCCTCATCATCATCATGTGCTCTGCCAGCTGCATGGGCATTCTTTCATCTCCACAGATCTTGGTCTCTGTTGTTCTGGATCAGTCTCATGATGATATTCCTCAATGCCACCGCCTCATTCTATCCAGCGTCATATCTCTCGATGTGCCCCTACCTCTTTGACCAATGATCTTTCCAGATAATTTTCTCTAGTGCCTTTCTTCTCATTATTGGACCAAAGAACACTGTTTGTTTTCTACTTACTCTTCATCGTCTCTGGCACCTGGCCATCTTGACAGACAATAATTTGTAAAATGAGATTTAGAGACTATGTGTTGCTATTTAACAAAAATAGCAATAGTGGAGTGAGTTAATTTAAACAAAAATTATTGTCTTCTCATTTGAAATACACATTCACTATGAAAGCACCTTATAGAGCGCTGTTCCTTGGCTTTGACAACTAGAACATAACAATGCATAGAGGGAGCCATGGTAGTGCCTTGGTTACCACACTTGCCTGCTGCCCAGTGGTCATACTTACTACTACTACTACCACCACCACCACCAGTAGCAGCAGCAGCCACAAAAACAAATCCTTCATTTCTTCCTCACTTCACCTTCTTTTAAAAGAAAAAAAAATACTTTTCCTTCTTCTCTCCATGTGTTCAAATCCTCTTCACTGAGGCATATGTTTAAAATTGGCCTTGACTCCCAGGCTGCCACAGTATTTAATTGGTACCTGAAAATATCCCGGGACATAAAAGTGGCCGGTGCTTTATTGACTACATCCACCCATTGAGGGTCACTTGGTCTATAAAACTACAGGGCTAGCACCATATACCTGACAGGACCCAGGGTGTGTAAATGGGTACTTTTGCTTTGTCCTGAAGCAGTTTCCTGCTACGGGGTTCATAATGTGACATTTTGTAGGCCTGAGTGCAAGGGGAATCGGTGGTCAGTCTTTCCCTCACTGAGTGAGATGATGAGCACAGGTTTCGAACCCTCATCCAACCGCGCTCATGACATTGCCAAAATGTGTGAATATCTAACAACAGCATGTAACTTATCACATGTCTAAAGCAGTTTCCACTAAATTTAGCATTAAATAGTGTCCATAACAAGCACCTGGCCGAGTTGCAAGAACACTGGGCCACCATTTGAAGGACTTAGGTTCGAATCCTCAGTAAGGTGAGGGATTGTATCTGTCGGGGTAAAAGGAAAACCCAAATGTGCACAGTTTGCATTGACTGCACTAGGCAGGCGGTCTTAATTCCTCAGGATCAAGGGACCCCACACCACCCCTCTTTCATTACACTGCAATTTACTATTACGGCATTAATGACAATTTGACAGTGTCCTGAAGATTTTAGACCGCTTTCCAGCAAAATCTTGGTCATATCTCTGTAATATTTTTCTTCAACAAATCTCATTTGTTCATCTGATCTTTTTCTCAATTATTTGTAACATAATTGTATTAGAATAAATGAAAACAAATTGCTAAATGTATTGTAACATTGCTGTGTGAGTGTATAAGTTTTTATCGTATGGTCAGATTTTAAATGTAAACTGTTATTGTAAATGTAAATTTGTTAATCTAAATATTAATGTAAATGTGAAGTTGGTAACCGAAATATCCATGTACAAAGTTAAGGCAAATGTAAATTGCTAACATTAATGTAAAACTGCTAATTATGATTTGCCACTGATATTAAGTTGCAAGTAAATTATTTTGTTCTTTGATGTCTTCTTCCCCTACTCTATACCTATTTTGTGGAGTTTGACGTTATTTGATAATAAATAATGTCCTCTACAGGACATTGTGCTCAACCCCAATCCAATTTTTTTTCCTATGTGAATGTATTATGCACTATTGATGAACGGAAGATAAGTCATTGGAAGGGCCGAATGTAAGACGGGCCTGCGTGCCCAATTTGTTACCCTTTAAAAATAAAGTCTGTTCGTTCGTTCATTCGTTCCCAGATTTTCTAGGCAAGTTTACGTTCAGTAGTTTGCCATTGCTCTCTGATCAGGAAGTGAACGTCAAAGTCCCAACAGACCGGTGTACATAATGATCTCCTAACCTCATTATTATTATAAAGCTAGCCTGTCATTATTGTACCAAACTGTCATATCATTATAAAGCTAGCTTTCATTATTGTACCATTAACTGTCATCATTATAAAGCTAGCTGTCGTTATTGTACCAAACTCATTATTGTTATAAACCTAACCTATAATTATTGCACCATTGACTGTCATTATTAATATAAAGCTAGCCTGTCATTATTGTACCATTAACCATCATTATTATTATTATAAAGCTAGCCTGTCATTATTGTACCATTAACAGTCATTATTATTATAAAGCTAGCCTGTCATTATTGTACCAAACTATCATATCATTATAAAGCTAGCTGTCATTGTACCAACAACTGTCGTTCTTATAAAGCTAGCCTTCATATGTCAGTAGCACAGTTTGATGTTGTGTATATAGTTGACAGTATGTCAGTAGCACAGTTTGGTGTGTATATAGTTGACATATGTCAATAGCACAGTTTGATGTTGTGTATATAGTTGACATATGTCAATAGCACAGTTTGATGTTGTGTATATAGTTGACATATGTCAATAGCACAGTTTGATGTTGTGTATATAGTTGACATATGTCAATAGCACAGTTTGATGTTGTGTATATAGTTGACATAAGTAAATAGCACAGTTTGATGTCGTGTATATAGTTGACATATGTCAATAGCACAGTTTGATGTTGTGTATATAGATGACATATACAAAAAGCACAATTTGATGTGTTAATAATTATTGTAAAATTATGTTAATACTGCTAAATGATTGATGCGCAGAAGCTAATATATGCCTGTGAATATTCTGTTGTTACTGTGTTTTCTCTTGTGTGTAATTTTTAAACCAAAGTTTTATCAAATTCAATTGTGTTTTAAAGGATATAAATTAATATAACAGTTTGAAATTGTGTGTATAGATGGCATATATTGATACATTGTGCTTCAAACAAGGCATAATAACTACAACCTATGGCAGTAGCAAATGTGACTGATCAACTACTTCACACTGTACATGTTCATCCACAATAGATGCATGTGAACACATGGTGATTTCCACCATCATGCATCATCTGACGTCTCACTCGCTCAGTGTGTGACCTATCTGCAATCATTTTCTCCTTTGTCTTTGTTCCATTTCTGATCTCTGTCTTTCATACACCACAGTCATCAGCGACTTGCTCCCAAGGTGCATTATCATTGCCTGTATCAATCATGTCCCGCTTACACACATCTTTGTATCATAGTAGAGGCTGACCCCAAGATATTTTACCCATCTGTAATTCACCAAAAAATAACAGAAGCTAATATATGCCAATTAATTATTTGTCATTAATTAATTAATTTTTGGGGGGGTGTTTATTATTTTCATGGTATGGTTTTCTGACGTTTAGTTGTGTATGTAGAAAAGATGTATAGATAGCATTGTTTGAGTGTGTGTGTTTGTGTTTGTTGTAATATGTGTATATATATTAGACAATAGATAGCATTGGTTGATGCTGTGTGTTTGTATGTATTGTAATGTGTGTGTATAGATAAGACATATAGATAGCAATAATGTTGTGTGTTTGTATGTGTTGTAATATGAGTTTATAGATATGATATATAGATAGCATTGTTTGATGGTGTGTATTTGTATTTATTGCAATGTGTGAATATAGATAAGATTTATAGATAGCATTGTTTGAGTTTGTGTGTTTGTATTTATTTTAATGCTGATGTATGCAACCATTAATGAAAACTGAACATAAATTAATATATGTCTCTGATTCATCGTCTGTCATTATTTAAGTTACTGATTTGTGCTACATTTTATTTATTTTGAATTTATATTGTATGTTGAGAAAGATAAATTCTGTCTAGTAACACTATTACCAGGTTGAATCAATGTATGTCCTATCCAGAATTTGTGTCTTTCCCCCACCTCTTGTTTCACTGCTACTGTTTAGTTCTCTCCATAAGCTTCACATTGATGATGTAGTCATACCTCTTGAGTCCTGTTCTGTACAAGCACCAGTTAATTCATTTTGTAGTTAATTAGCAGTCATTATAGTCGTTCTCCATTTTACCAATCCACGCAGCAGTGTTGACCTAATACCAGAGTTTGGTGCTGTATAATTTCCTCTGACCGCCTCAAATTCTTCAGTGTCATAAAAGCCCCACTTGCTTTTTTAATTCTTATTTTAATATTGTCTATTCCCCATCTTTGTTCAATCCGTCACCCAAATATACACACAATTCTGTCCAATTAAGCACACAATTCTGTCTTTTGTATTCTTATTTTAATGCAGTGTTCCCCCATATTTGTTCAGTCCATCACCCAAATATACACACAATTCTGTCTTTTGTATTCTTTTTTTTTGTGTGTGTGGTTAGAGTCTGTTCCCCCATCTTTGTTCAGTCTGTCAGACAAATATGCACACACTTCTGTTTTTTGCATTCTTATTTTAACTGATTCACTGCCAAACAAAAAAGTGGGTTTGGACCAAACAGAAATTGATGGCAGAAAATTGGAAGTAGGGGTGTGTCATAGTAATGATCTAAAATTGGTTAAAATGGTAGCAATTATATTGTATTATATATCAAAGGGGATTGCACAAGGAACATGTTAATATTGCTACTATTGCTATAGGTTAGAAGTATAATAAAATAATGTTATGAGCGACTAGCTGAGTGGCTAAAATGCCGGATTCTCCTTCGGTAGACCCGGGTTCGAATCCTCGGTAAGGTATAGAGTTTTTTTCTGTCAGGGCAAAAAGAAAACTCTAACCTGCATAGTTCGCAGTGACTGCACTAGCCAGGCAGCCTTAATTCCTGCGGCTCATGACTCCCCTGCCATACACCGCAAGGTACTATATTGGCAGTAAATGACAATTGACAGTTTAATGTAAGATTTTGTAAAAGAAAATATGAAGACAGGGGTAACAATAATTTAAAATTTCCTCTACCAAGGCACTACTACTCATTCTTTGATGATAATCCAATTAAATTTACTTAATGATAAATACACCACATTTCTTCACCAATATCACAAGAACTACTCCTTAACACAATGAAAACACAAGTAAAACATCTGATTTTGAAGCATATCATTTTCACACAAAATGGAAAAAGTGAGGAAAACACGAGGAAGATTTGTACTCATTACAATATATACACTATTTTCTATTTAGTTATAAGTATTATTCTTTTCAGTTTAATTATTTAAATACTCCTCAGCTTATTTGTGATAGGCAAAGTAAACTTAGGGGCACAAGTGTGGCATCATTTGGTGACAGACTTTCACTGTTAGGTTTGTTTTCCATAGTGCTAAATAATTTAACTGAATAACCACATTACTGCATGTGCTATCAGTTTTACAATCTTTCACAAATTCCATTAAATCAGAATAACTATAATCTAAAATTGTTTAACACGATTATCTGGCGTAAATTGACGAGTCGAGAACCATACGGCATTGCCATTATAAAATAATAAAAACAAACCACTTTCACAGAGCTTAATCCGCCTAAACCACTTTCACACAGCTTAATCCATGTGTCTTGTCTGACAAATTTCGAAAGCATATCTATTCTGTGTGTAAATTTTCATTAACCGGGCACTAAAAATTACAGAAGATCACACAAAATGAAACAAATAACGAACTGTCAACATTCAGATGATACAGTGACGCACGGCAGTCCAGAGTAGTTCCATTCAGTTGATAAAGTGTTGCATGGCAGTGAATCAGTTAATACAGTCTGTCACACAAATATACACACAATTCCGTCTTTTGAAGTTGGGCTTCTCCAAAGGAGATCGACCCATTATTTGCCCAGTTGTCTATTTTACGTGGTATTTCACAGTCTGTGACTTTGTCTCATGGTATTTCACAGTCTGTGATTCTGTGTCTCTAATGTCAGGTCTCAGTCAGATATGACTGAGCTACCGTATGACAGTAGATGGTACTACCTGCTTCTGTTAGTGCCAGATGTTGGGCGGCGCTTACCAAACCCGACACCCCACATGGTGCCAACGGTTTCGGACGGAAGAGCGCAATTGGAAGGATACAAGCCTTATCCTGGTGTGAGGAAATGCAACCCAAAGACTAAATGTCATGGCAGGGCAGACCAGGCCCTAAGCCTTGGTTGGTAACTGGTCAAGGATCAAAGCTCTGACAGGCAGACAGTTAGAGCTTTGCTTTGCTGATCAGGCAGCTTCTTCAGCTTGTCTTCTTCCAGATGTATTGGTGTCACCTTTCCTCTGGAGTAAACTAGACAGCAGAGAGAGGGATCATGCTGCATGGGCAACACATGGTCTCTAAATTCAGCCCAGGCTTTGTGTTATGGAGAGATAACCCCATTTTACAAACTATCGTCTGTCAAGACGGCAAGGTGCCAGTCAGTCGATTCTGTGTCTCATGGTATTTAAAAGTCTGTGACTGTGTCTCATGGTATTTCAAAGTCTGTGACTCTATGTCTCATGGTATTTCAATGTTTGTGACTCTTCTCATATTTCAAATGCTGTGACTCTATTTCTCATGACTGATATTTCAAAGCCTGTGACTATTTCTCGTGATATTTCAAAGACTGCATGTCGTTCTGTGTCAGTTGTCCATCCTTTTTGTACTTTCCCACTCCCCATGTCTCTCATGTTAAGCTTCACCCCATTTGGTGTAATGTTTTTGCAGCCTGGTCCTCATTTCAGAGTCAGGTCTGTCATTTGCGTGCCCTATCTTTCTGAGGGCATTCATAGAGCTGGCCCTGGCCATTCTGGTCCCCTCCTCACAGTAGCCAAAGCAGTGAGCCTATCCACTTGTTCATTGCAAAATACCATAATTTCTCTTAAAGACAAGTAGCAAAGACTGCTCACCCCACCACACACAGGTGATTTGACCTAAGAGATGCGAAGAGCTGCTACCTCGCTTCCTTACAGAAGCATTTTATTACCTAAACCTTTCACATGAATCCTACAAATACTAATTAGTTAATTAATTCAATCTTTTGTTTTCTCAGGGGTTTTCCCAGCACTCCTCATTTTTCTATGTATTTTATTTGAAATGCTATTGTTTTCTGTATACATATTTTTGTAAATGTTGCCTGCATTTGAATTCCCGTTTTAAAATGTTGATTAATGTTTATTTCACAAATGCCTAAAGATTTAATTGGTAAAAATCTGGCCACGTGTTATGGCAGATACACCACAATGATGTGTGATGTTTCTATATTTTTGTGATATTTTAGTCATCAAACGCACATGATACCTAAGATGTGGTACAGACACATTCCATTTACCTTGTTGGTTCCATCTTTGATTATAATTTTATTTGTTGGTAAAAGAATATATCTTGTGTACCTCCATAAGTAGGGAGCAGTGTTTAGGGCAGTGGCTAGCAAGTTTGCCTCCAAACCTGGTGATTGTGTGTTTGAATCTCTATAGAGGCAGATTATTGTAATTAATCTGAGCATCAATCTGTTTACCAACTCTATGCTACCAATGCCAAACCAGTGACATAAAAAGAGAAAAGAAAAATTTCAACAACAGAAATGAGATTCCTGAGAAGAATACTTAATGTGTCAAGAAGAGAGAAAATCAGAAATGGTGAAATCATGACTAAAGCTGGGGTTATAGCAGCACTAGATTACATTAGAAAACAGCAAGTTAAATGGTTCGCCACATAACTAGGCTACAGACTGACAGTATAACACAACAAGCAATGATAGTTAGTTAGTTAGTTAGTTAGTCGACAGATCATCCTCGTTGCACATCGGACCATTCAGTCCATAAGTGCTCGGATCCCCTCCTCAGCAAATCCCGCAGCATGTAGCGGCTAACGACGCCAGTTCTGTGTTGGTTTATCAATCTTCTTTGGCTTCCTGCGTAGTGTTCTTGTTTGGCCACCCCTCTTTTAATTTGCTGCTCTCGCAGCCTGGCCATTGTTGTAGATTCACAGTCATCACTTGGTTCTTGCAAAAGTCTCACTTCTCGTAGAGCATTCAGAATGTCAGCCTGGTCCATGGCGCGTCCGCCCTCCACAGTAGCCTCACCTGTGAGCTTGTCAGCCCGCTCATTTCCTTGTACTCCCGCATGCCCTGGCACGAAGATGAAACTAATCTTTGCCAGCCAAGACCGCTTCAGAGGCAGCAACCATTCTCTTCGGATCGACCCCTCCTCTATCCTCTTGATCATGTTCATTGAGTCGCTAAGGAAACAAGCCCTAGTGAATGTCTGTGTCTCGAGCCATGTTATTGCTTTACTTACTGCCATGACTTCCATGGTCAGGCTACTTGTGGTTTCAGTGAAAGCACCAGAGTCCTCCTTCACAATTCTCCCTCCGGCCCGAGCTGTAAAGGCCCATGAGCTTCTCGACCGACCCATCTGTGTAGATGACCGCGTCACTGTCTAGCGAATTCTCGAAAATCAACGCTTGTACTTCAGCCTCAACAGCAGCCGGATTTTCTTGTCTGCATTTTCTATCTAGTTGGATGCAAGCTGAAAAGGATGTGCAGAAGTCTGTTGGCACTTGCACCCACTCCTCGCCAGGTTCTAAGTCCTCAAGTGAACACACCTGTTGAAGAATGTCTTCGGCTTGACCCATCCACGACCGTCCTCTTTTTAACCTGCTGCCCTTCACCTTCCTAATTTCATCATGCAGTGGATGCTGTGTGTTTGCGTTAATTCTGAGGTAGGCGCGTGCCCTGCAAACTTGCATTCTCTCTTCAATGGTTCGAAAATCAAGAAGGTAGCGCATCGCCCTGCATGCTGTATCTCTTGTACATCCAAGAAAACAAGCAATGATATACTAACCAAAGTTTAGTATTTAGTATATCATAACAAGCAATGATATACTAACCAAATAGAACCAGAAGACGAGCCAGCCATGTAAACAATGGACAGAAGGAATAACAGAGTCCATGGGAATCTTGATATAGGATGCCCATAAATGGGCACTCTTTTGAGTTGTCAGGTCCGTGCTCTGTGCCACACTCTTTGCAGAGCACTGCCCTTAAACCCCTTTAAGATACTGACAGTGATATATTTCCTCATATTTTTGTTGCAGATGTATGGTATTTTCCTGAAATATTTAATACAGACAAAGACAGATTCTCAGTTTTCAGTGAAGTGAATAAAATGTAGTCATTTGGTTTATGTTGTCTGTCATTGAATGGTTGCATGGTTGAGAGGGGGTTGGTCAGTTTGGAGTGTGATTGTTGTTATTGATTCTATTCATGTGATCGTTGTTATTGACACTATACACATAATTGTTGTTATTGACACTATTCATGTGATTGTTGTTATTGACACTATTCATGTGATCGTTGTTATTGACACTATACACATAATTGTTGTTATTGACACTATTCATGTGATTGTTGTTATTGACACTATTCATGTGATCGTTGTTATTGACACTATTCATGTGATTGTTGTTATTGACACTATTCATGTGATCGTTGTTATTGACACTATACACATAATTGTTATTGACACTATTCATGTGATTGTTGTTATTGACACTATTCATGTGATTGTTGTTATTGACACTATTCATGTGATCATTGTTATTGACACTATTCATGTGATCGTTGTTATTGACACTATACACATAATTGTTGTTATTGATACTATTCATGTGATCATTGTTATTGACACTATATACGTGATTGTTGTTATTGACACTATTCATGTGATCGTTGTTATTGACACTATACACATAATTGATGTTATTGACACTATTCATGTGATTGTTGTTATTGACACTATTCATGTGATTGTTGTTATTGACACTATACACATAATTGTTGTTATTGACACTATTCATGTGATTGTTGTTATTGACACTATTCATGTTATTGTTATTGACACTATACTCATAATTGTTGTCATTGACACTATTCATGTGATTGTTGTTATTGACACTATTCATGTGATCGTTGTTATTGACACTATACACATAATTGTTGTTATTGACACTCTTCATGTGATTGTTGTTATTGATACTATTCATGTGACTGTTATTTACACTATACACATGATTGCTGTTATTGACACTATTCATGTGATTGCTGTTATTGACACTATTCATGTGATTGCTGTTATTGACACTATTCATGTGTTTGCTGTTATTGACACTATTCATGATTGTTGTTATTGACACTATTCATGTGACTGTTATTATTGACACTGTTAAGGTGATTGTTGTTATTGACACTATTTATGTGATCGCTGTTATTGACACTATTCATATGATTGTTCTTATTGGCACTACTCATGTGATTTTTGTTATTGACACTATTCATTTTATTTTTGTTATTGGCACTTTTCAAGTGATTTTTGTTATTGACACTATCCAAGTGGCTGTTGTTATTTACACTATTCATATGATTGTGGTTATTCCCACTCTTCATGTGATTGTTGTTATTGACACTATACACATAATTGTTGTTATTGACACTATACATGTGATTGTGGTTATTGGCACTCTTCATGTGACTGTTATTGACACCATTCATGTGGAAGGTGATACTTTCTAACACAAGGTAGTGGAGTAAGAGCCTGTTGTGTTATATAAGTGATCTATTAGCACACATGGGACTACTAATACTATTACTACTAGTATGGCTGCTACTACTGCTGCTACTATTACTACTGTTACTATAACTACTGCTGCTACTACTACTGCTGCTACTAATACTACTGCAACTAAACTGCTGCTGCTACTAATACTACTGCTGCTACTAATACTACTGCTGCTACTAATACTACTGCTGCTACTAGTACTACTGCTGCTACTAGTACTACTGCTGCTACTAATACTACTGCTGCTACTACTACTACTACTACTATTGCTGCTACTAATACTACTGCTGCTATTAATACTACTGCAACTAAACTGCTGCTGCTACTAATACTACTGCTGCTACTAATACTACTGCTGCTACTAATACTACTGCTGCTACTAATACTACTGCTGCTACTAATACTACTGCTACTAAAACTGCTCCTGCTACTACTATTGCTGCTACTACTACTACTACTACTACTGCTGCTACTACTACTACTGCTGCTGCTGCTGCTGCTGCTACTACTAATAACTTGCTTCTGTTACAACTAGTGCTACATGTGCTACTATTACTACTGCTGCAACTATACTGCTGCTACTGCTACAACTGCTGTTGCTGCTACTAAATACAACTGTTCCTGCTACTGCTATAACTGTTACTACTACTACTATTACTATTACTACTACTACTGCCTCTGCTACTACTACTACTGCCTCCACTACTATTTCTGCTTCATCTTCAAACCTCTACTACTACTATAAATACTACCACACCTGTCTTTTCCTCTTCTGCTGCTACAACTACTACCACTATAACTACTAACACTACTACTACTACTCTGATTCTCCTCCTACTACCACTAATCTTTCTTCTGCTTCTCCTCCTATCTCTTCTTCTTCTTCTGCTTCCCCCAATTATTATGATAATTATCATTTAAAAATACACCCTTCTCTTTTTTTTTTCATCTCTTCAATCACCTCATCCTACTCCAGAAGCTCCAGGCCCTTAACCATCTAACATCTAAATCTCCTAACATCCACACCTGCTAACTTCCATACCATCTAACTTCCAAACCATCTAACATACTAACCATCTAACATTCAAACCATCTAAGATCCAAACCTAATATCCACACCTGCTAACATCCAAACCAGCTAACGTCCCCACCTGCTAACATCCAAACTATCTAACATCCAAATCTAACATCCAAACCAGCTAACGTCCAAACCACGTAACAACCAAACCTCCTAACATCGAAACCATCTAACATCCAAGCCTTCTAACACCCAAACCTTCTAACATCCAAACCTTCTAACATCAAAACCTCCTAATATCCAAACCATCTAACATCCAAACCATCTGACATGCAAACTTCCTAACATCCAAACCTTCTTAAATCTAAACCATCTAACATCTAAACCTCCTAATATCCACACCATCTAACATCCAGTCCATGTAACATCCAAACCATCTAACATCCACATCTGTTAACACCCAGACCATCTAACATCCAGACCATCCAAACCTAACATCCAGACCTCATTACGTTCAAACCTCCTAACATCCAGTAAATCTAACATCAAAACCTCCTAACGCCCAGACCATCTAACATCCAAATATCCTAACATCTAAACCTCCTAAAGTCCAAACCTCCTTAAATCCAGGCCATCTAAGATCCAAACCTAACAACCAAACCTCTTAACATCAACACCTGCTAACATCAAAATCTCCTAACATTCAAACCTCTTAATATCCAAACCACCTAAGATCCAGACATGCTAACATCCAAACCTCCTAACATCCAAACCTCTCAACATCCACACCTGTTAACATCCAAACCTGCTAACATCCAAACCTCCTAACATCCAGACCATCTAATATCCAAACCTCCTAACATCCAAACCATCTAATATTCATAGCATCTAACACCTATACCTCCTAACATCCAAACCTCTTAACATCTAAACCTCCTAACATCTAAATCTCCTAACATCTAAATCTCCTAACATCCACACCTGCTAACTTCCAAACCATCTAACATCCAAACGTCCTAACAGTTAAATCCCTTAATATCCAAACCTCCTAACAACCAAACCTCCTAACATCCAAACCATCTCACATCCAAACCTAATATATAAACCTCATAACATCTAATCCTTCTAACATCCACACCTCCTAACATCTCAACCTCACAATATCCAAACCTCCTAACATCCAAATCTCCTAACATCCAAATCTCCTAACATTCAGACCATCTAATATCCAAATCTCCTACCATCCAGAATATCTAACATCCAAATCTCCTAACACGCAGACAATCTAACATACAGACCATCTAACATCCAAATCTCCTATCATCCAGACCATCTAACATCCAAATCTCCTAACATCCAGACCATCTAACATTCCAACCTCCTAACATCCAGACCATCTAACATCCCAACCTAACATCCAGACCATCTAACATCCCAACCTAACACCCAGACCATCTAACATCCCAACCTAACATCCAGACCATCTAACATCCAAATCTCCTACCATCCAGACCTTCTAACATCCCAACCTCCTAACAACCAGACCATCTAACATGCAGACCATCTAACATCCCAACCTAACATCCAGACCATCTAACATCCCAACCTAACACCCAGACCATCTAACATCCCAACCTAACATCCAGACCATCTAACATCCAAATCTCCTACCATCCAGACCTTCTAACATCCCAACCTCCTAACAACCAGACCATCTAACATGCAGACCATCTAACATCCCAACCTAACATCCAGACCATCTAACATCCCAACCTAACATCCAGACCATCTAACATCCCAACCTAACAACCAGACCATCTAACATCCAGACCATCTAACATGCAGACCATCTAACATCCCAACCTCCTAACATCCCAACCTCCTAACATCCCAACCTCCTAACATCCTAACATCCAGACCATCTAACACGCAGACCATCTAACATCCCAACCTCCTAATATCCAGACCATCTAACATGCAGACCATCTAACATCCCAACCTCCTAACATCCAGACCATCTAACATCCCAACCTTTCAACATCCAAATCTCCTAACATCCAGACCATATAACATCCAGACCATCTAACACCCCAACCTCCTAACATCCCAACCTCCTAACAACCAGACCATCTAACATCCAAATCTCCTAACATTCAGACCATCTAACATCCCAATCTCCTAACATCCAGACCATCTAACATCCAGATCATCTAACATCCAAATCTCCTGACATCCAGACCATCTGACATCCCAACCTCCTAACATCCAGACCATCTAACATCCCAACTTCCTAACATCCAGACCATCTAACATCCCAACCTTCTAACATCCAGACCATCTAACATCCTAACTTCCAGACCATCTAACATCCCAATCTCCTAACACCCATACCATCTAACATCCCAATCTCCTAACACCCATACCATCTAACATCCTAACATCCAGACCATCTAACATCCAAATCTCCTGACATCCGGACCATCTGACATCCCAACCTCCTAACATCCAGACCATCTAACATCCCAACCTCCTAACATCCAGACCGTCTAACATCCTATCCTAACATCCAGACCATCTAACATCCAAATCTCCTAACAACCAGACCATCTAATATCCCAACCTCCTAACATCCAGACCATCTAACATCCTGACATCTAGACCATCTAACATCCCAACATCCTGACATCCAGACCATCTAACATGCAGACCATCTAGCCCACTAACACCCAGACCTCCTACTCTGACTTCACATTCAAAATAACAGGGTCTCCATGGCGAAGTGTTTACATCAACTGCTTGCGCTCTGAAGCTTGTGGGTTCGATTCCAGGCTTCGCCGTTGTGTTGAGGAGTGCAATTATTTCAGAGACTCCTGAGGATCATCGCTGAAACTACGGAGTTCGTGCTCTGTGCGACGCTTTCGGCAGGCCGTCCTGCAGAAAGAGACTGAACTATGCGAGATAAAACCCGGTGCAATGAAGTCAATCTTCTTGTATTTTAAATCATTTTAAAAAATCCATATTAAGAGAACCAATACAGAAACTGGCACACGTTAGATGATTTATTTGGCCACTAGTGTTCACACAATCCAGAAAGACTCCTCTGCAACCAGGATCAGACATCCATAATCCATACACAAACAACACCTTTAACCACCTAACACGGGCTTTAATAAAGCACTTTTTTTTCGCATACTCTTTACAAGACATCGTTTTCAACATCAGCATCTTTCAGCTGATTGTTGATATCTTAGCAAGATTACGCTCAGTAGTTTGCCATTGCTTTCTGAGCGACCGGCTCACATACCCCGTAAGTTACCGACGCGGAGAGAACCGCTACCAATTCTCGCACACGTCACGCTACTCACGAGAGTATATGGGATTACGGAGAAAGTTGTGTAACTCCTAGACCAGGGAGACCGGCTGCAAAATAATATTTCAAGAAAGAATGCAGGCCCAATAAACTAAACACAAGAAACGTTGATCACTTGGGATAGTTGGCACACTTTAATATGATCTCATCAAATAAGTATACATTTGAGAGAGGTAAAACAATCTGATAACGCGGATTCATGTAGCAGATAAATGAATTACCATTGTAATAGAAAATGATGTAGCAAATTATGTTGGTGTTAAGTTGATCTAAGAACCCACATCACTGCATTCAGGACATTCCCACACGCCCTCCGTCTCCTCGTTCAACAGCCAGCGAAGAATCACACTACTAATCGTTCCCACCGCTATCTGATTGAAAGTTCTCCTTGTCTCCCCTCTGTTTTGAGATTCTACCAGAACCCCTGCCGAAAATCCGCAATCTCATCCTTTCCACGTATGAGTTATCAATCTGTTTCTCCATCTGGTCCCACAGTCGCACTGTCCATAAGTAATCTATGATCATGAGGTACATTCCCTGCCAGCCTATCAGCCTGTGCATTCCCCCCGCATCCCGCATGGCCAGAGAAATATGCCCATACAATTCTCACAATCTCAATCTGTGACCTCTGAAGTGAGGCAAGCCATTCCACACGAAACATTCCTTTCTCCACCTTAATAATCATACTCCTTGAGTCTGTAATGAATGTAGTGTGTGTTGCAGTCGTCTCCGCTGGAAATAATATATGACTAGACAAAGAAGCCATAAAGATATACGTTGCACAATTTGTTGCCAGGCGTACGCTGCATCTCGTCGGGTGCATACTGCGGAGTGATATATCATATGGAATTAACTGATTCTGTGCCAAACAAAACGTCGGTTTCAACCAGACATGGTACACAATCCAATGAGCAAGTATTAGATTACACTGTAAATTTCCCTTCACTGAGCTCTCAAAGTGGGGAAGATATAACACATAATGACCATAGTATTGCGATATATCGTCCTTCTGTCTACATAGGGGGTCACACATGGGCGATATAATATCCTTCGACACTGAATCAGTTAAAAGACGAATAACATTTTGGCGTAAATGCGCAGCACATATACCAGGGTGTATTTTTAATGACTGTGCATTGTTTGAAAATATTTCCGTTCCAAGTTTTGTAATTACCTATTGTTGCATTCGTGTTGCATGAACTCCACAGTAGGTAAACACAAAACTTGGAACGGCAATATTTTCAAGCACTGCACAGACATTAAAACTACACCATTAGGTGTTAACGCTGTTCAAATGATGAGGATGTATTATCTCCGTGGCAATTTCAGATTCACTATAGATCTTTCTGGCTGCACAAAGCTAGTTTTAAGCACCTAATGGCAGTAGCCTCGGCATATTTGAGCAGTCATTTATTGTTCGTTGAGTACATTGTATGAATCATCTTTGCTTTGTTAACATTAAAGCCGCAATTGTTGAGAGATGGACGCGGTTGGGATTTTATGGCCTGTCGACTACACAGGGTTTCTGAAATTTGATTTACTCTCTTTAGAGATGCAAACTGTGCAAACTATTGTTTATAATGTCTTTGTTGAAATTAATTAATAATTGTAATAAAACAGTCTGACATACATATACGAGGATAAATTCATTGCTTAATAAATGATTGTATAAAATGTTATATAAAGTTATGTGGGAAAAGAATGCATAACTTAATGATTGGTGGATGTAATAAAATATTATGTCAAATCTATTCGTCATCATCAAGTGCCATGCGACCTGCGTAGGCATTCATGCTACTACTATTACTGCTACTAAAACTACTTCTGCTACTACTAATAACTTGCTTCTGTTACAACTACTGTTGCTACATGTGCTACTGCTGCTACCATTACTACTGCCACAACTGCTGCTACTAATACAACTGTTGCTGCTACTGCTATAGCTGTTAAACTACCACAGCTACTACTATGCTCCTACTACTACTACTACTACTACTGCCTCTGCTAGTACTGCTGCTACTCTCCAGATTTCGGTCTTTGGTATTGTGGATGATATCACCCCACACCACTGTCTCAGCGTCATTTCTCTTGGTCTGCCTCTGCCTCTCTTCCCCTCAGTGGGTGCGGGGGTGCGACGGCCCCGGGCATCCAGTTAGGGAGAGGGGGCAGCACAGTGCAATCGGAGGGGAGGAGGAATGAATGAGGTAAAGAACAATTTAGGGACATCCAATCAAGGGATTGGCCCCGCTCACCAAAGAACCTCTGCACGCCACTGCTTCCCCTTGATCTTTCCAGTTGTCACGAAGTTCTCCAACGCCTCTCTTCTCATCACATGACCACAGAAGGCCGTTTGTCTCTTTCTTATTGTTGTTTATAACATTGCCATTTCATTAGCCTATTTCTGGCAGTCGTCGTTAGTCGTAAAATCTTCAGAGTTTCGAACATAACAACTATGGAGTTAAGAACATAACTACACTCATATAGATAAAAGCCTTTGTCTGGGCTCAAATCACCCGAACGCCAGCACATCAGACATAAGCTTCCAGATAAATGACCAACCAACCGACCGGCCAACCAACCGACTGGCCAACCAACCGACCAACCAACCTACCTCTAACTCTAAGGACGTGTTAACTTCTTACAGAAACAAAATCCGGAACATCATTTCCTTGTCATCCAGTGGATACTGTGTTTAGACACACATTATGTTCACCACTTAGCCGCCAGACGTTGATGCTTATGTTGCGCGTGAGGGGGGAGGAGGGGGGAACTGGGCACCTGTGGACATGTCAGGAGTGCAAGGGCTACAGATAACTAACTAATCTGTTCACCCAACAAAATAAAATCAAAAGCTCCTACCATTGAGGATGGACAGAGAAGAAATGATTTACTGCAGGCAATATACGACAGTGTGATGACATGTCTTGATGAATCTCCTCAAGTACGGCTCATGGAATCGGCAACTGAGTCAGATACCAATCACAAAGACTGCAGGTGATGACAATTTCGACGTGAAGATAATCAGCAAACAATAAAGAGAAGCTTCCACACCTTTCAACTTATGTTGGGAGAGACTAACCACTTGTTGCTGTCTTTTACCTCACAATGGAACCCACAACCATCTCACACCAAGCTCTAGTATCCTAATTTCATTCATCATTGTCAGTTTCCACTTATACCGTCAAGCGTCGGGGTTTTTTTTTTTGGGGGGGGGGGGGGGGGAGAGGAATAGATAGTTGACCTTCCAGCGCCCGATGAGTGGCACTGGATAGTAACATTCCGTGTGACTGTATAATGTCTTTGCTGTCGTCAATCCATTTTCTTCTCGGGCGACATCTTGCTCTCGTATCACATCTTCTTTGGTGTAGCGCCAGTGCTGGTAGTTGATGGTGTTGCATTTTAGCGAGATGGCCAAATCATTTAATCTTCTGCCTTTCAATGAAAGTGGCACAAGGTGTTAATCCCACTGTCTGATATAATTTCTTACTCGGTCTCGGATAGTTAAATTGGCAGCTCTACTCAAACATCTCATCTCACAGGTGTTGATTTTATGTCCAAAATTGTAATTGGTAGTTATTTTGTTACATGGAAAACATTTGTTATTCTTCATCTTATGTCTGGGTTTTATGGACATCGCGAAGAAGGAAAACATACCAATACAATTAATTGCAATGAGAAAAAGATAAAGCACTGTCACTATTTAACTCACCGCAATTGATGGTTTTTGTTTTAAAAATTGGCAGTATGTTTTCCCTCTAACAACGCCATGATGATTCTTGTTCTAATCTCTACCGTCAGATATGACTGTTCCAAAATACTCTGCTTTTATCCTTGGCTGTCTAAAATGGTGTTGAACTTGTTCTTCTTCCGCAACCATTTTATATGTTAATGTGGCATTGGGCATAAACAGGATGGTGTGTTTGGTATCTTCATTTGCCTTGTAGAGTTGTTCCTTTGAGTCAGATGTCCATCCTCTGAACAATTCCGGAGTCTTGTAGGGTGAGCTCTGGAGTTTCCATGAATGCTCAACAGCTGCAAGTGGCAATCTCGGGGGCCCATTTGCTGTAGGTATGCTCAGTGTTCTGTTGCTCCACAGTATGGTGAGAAAGGCGAAGACGGGAAGGCTTCTGGCAGCGTAGCAGGCTTCCATTCAACAATCAAAGATAGGCAGCATCTGTTGGACCCCCCCCCCCCCCAGACATGCTGTGGTGGTGGTGAGAAATGAACAGGCGGACAGACTGCCTGGGTCTGCACCCCCTGGTGAGGTATAGGTGCATAAGGCAGATGTGGTCGGGGTTGTTTGAAATCGTGCATATAATACAGAAGAACGGGAATTCGTCAATGCTGGAGAGAACTGTGCCGCAAGAAGTGACCACAGGATCAGACAGACACTCAAAACTCCAAGCAAAGGCCAGCGGACACATATTCAGATTGCTACTGGTACCATTAGTGTTGGGACACTTCGCTGATTGTTGCAGATGGGGATGGAGCACGTATGGGAACTAACTCACAAAGTGAACTGGTTACTGGCATCAGGAGTCCACGAGAAGCGGTAAACTAGATGTCGCCACAACAGAAACGTTGGAGGGGATAAGCAGGGGGAAGACCGAGAGAGAACATTCTGGACAGCCCGACACGGTGACATGGACACCAGTATCAGAAATGACTGGCAGCACAAGAGACAAGGCTGAGGACAGACATGACCACCAACTATAAGAAGATTGACAGCACAAGAGACAAGGCTGAGGACAGACATGACCACCAACTATAAGAAGATTGACAGCACAAGTAAGAGACAAGGCTGAGGACAGACATGACCACCAACTATAAGAAGATTGACAGCACAAGTAAGAGACAAGGCTGAGGACAGACATGACCACCAACTATAAGAAGATTGACAGCACAAGTAAGAGACAAGGCTGAGGACAGACATGACCACCAACTATAAGAAGATTGACAGCACAAGAGACAAGGCTGAGGACAGACATGACCACCAAACTCCACCAACTATAAGAAGATTGACAGCACAAGAGACAAGGCTGAGGACAGACATGACCACCAAACTCCACCAACTATAAGAAGATTGACAGCACAAGAGACAAGGCTGAGGACAGACATGACCACCAAACTCCACCAACTATAAGAAGATTGGCAGCACAAGAGATAAGACATGACCACCAAACTTCACAAGGCAACGACTATAAGAAGTGTGCTATCCACTTCTGCAAGTGTTGATCTATACCTGTGAATGTATTTATCATGCTATTTTATACCTCATGCTATTTTATATCTTATGGGTTCTCCAACAACCAAAGTTTTCTTGGAAATGTTATGAGGAAAGAAAGCATTGAAAACTTGGTGACAACTGGTAGACATGATGGCAGAAGAAAGACAGCGATATAAATATGCAAGATGCAATTAAACCCAAAACAACAAAAATTATCAAATGAACAAATAAGAAGTTATCGTTACAATTGAAGGTGCTGCAGGAGTATGGGATCAGCTTGGTGCTTCAAAGCAAAACTGAATGTTCAAGAAGCTAAACAAGGGGAAGAGAAGGAGAACATTATACTGATAGGGAATTTTTGGGGGGTTCGCTGATTTTAACTCAAGTGTAGTCCTTTCATGTACTACTACGTTCAGTGCACTGGACTGATGTGTGCGCGTTGATTAGCTTTCCTTATTACCAGTGTCCCTCGCCATCAGGCAAACCCACTCTGACTTCTGAGGTACTTGCAATTTACGTCCCCAAGTTAAGGAGTCAACATTTGAGTCCAACTGTCCAGTGCAGGGGCTGAACCCGCGACCTTAGCATCAGCATCCTGGAAGTTTAAGAGCGAATGCTCTAACCCATTCAGCCACGTGACCTCTATGATGGGGGATGAAGTTTTTTATAATCTGCAGTTTTCTGACCATGTAGAAATCCAGTGAATGAGCACTTGAAGTGTGTCTTTGATGGTTTCAGATTCACCGTCTCTTTGAGAATCAGCGTGGCTGGGGACTTAATGTGACTGCGATTAAACGTCGGGTGTGTTGGTGACGGCCAAGTGAGATTTGTTTCCTACCCCAGTCAGTTGGACTTCAATGTTGACTTCTTGTTAGAAAGCAATGGTAAACTACTGAACGTAAAATTGCCAAGAAAAGCAAGCTGGAGTTGGAGTTGACTGCCATGTCCTGCACAAGACACGCAACTTGTAATTTAATCCCGTTTCCTTGATAAATCACGGGCGGCCATGGGGTGTTTGGGTTGACTGCCATGTCCTGTAAAAAATATGCAACTAAGTAACTTTTCTTGATAACATTGCAGGTTTCACAACAATATCAACTAAGTTGTCAGATTAGTGGCTAGAACTTGGTGAACATTTCACAAACAATTATGCCCTAAATAGATTAGAATGTGAAATAAAGAACAAACATTTCTGACAATGAACAAATACAGGGTATGATTTAATGGCAATAGCAACAATAACACAATCATGGAGATGGCGTTTTTCTTCCGCATATCTTTTTTATATAAATTGTTATGGCTTCTGTAACTGTCCCTTACAATTACATCTGATCTTAATTGTGCCATATGTTACGCCTGTGACTAAAATATTTCAGTTTCACTACAATGGAGACAGATGTTATCAGAAACAGTGGAATCAGCACCGTGTGCCACATATATAGAAAGGCAGATGATCAAATGATTTGGCCATCTTGTTAGAATGCAACACAGTCAACTATCAGCACTGGCGCTACATCAAAGAAGATCTGATTCGAGAGCAAGAGGACACCTAAGAAGAAAATGGATTGACGAGATCAAAGACACTGTAAATCACATGAAATGACGCTATCCAGTACGGTAAAGGTGGCAGAAGATCATGATGATGATGATGACTGTAGTTAGGTTACTGAAGAGAAGGAGCAGGAGCTACTACAGTGGTACTAGCTATGGCAGAGATGCTATATAGAACAAAACTATTGTAACTTAAAGCTGTGACAATGAAGTTGCGAACCACAGCAAAGGTGCGACATAGACGAAACTATTGTAAGATGAAAGTAAGTACAGTGAAGACACTTGACTATGACAAAGATGCTACAAAGAAGAAACTATTGTAAGATGATGCTGCTAAAGTGAATATACAATGACAAAGATGCTACCAAGAAGAAACTTTTGTAGGTAAAATAATTACTGAGAAGATCTTAACTATGGCAAAGATGCTGGAAAAGTAAGTAAAGCCATAGAAAAAAAACACTATTAGCAATGAATGTAGAGCAAAGAAACTATTGCCAGCATGTAGGGATATGACTGGGATGAAGCTATGACTGCAGGGATATGACTGGGATGAAGCTATGACTGCATGGATATGACTGGGATGAAGCTATGACTGCAGGGATATGACTGGGATGAAGCTATGACTGTAGGGATATGACTGGGATGAAGCTATGACTGTAGGGATATGACTGGGATGAAAATATTGCTGTAGGGATATGACTGGGATGAAGCTATGACTGCATGGATATGACTGGGATGAAGCTATTACTGTAGGGATATGACTGGGATGAAAATATTGCTGTAGGGATAGGACTGAGATGAAACTATTGTTGTAGGGATATGACAGGGATAAAGCTATTGCTGTAGGGATATGATTGGGATGAAGCTATTGCTGTAGGGATATGACTGGGATGAAGCTATGACTGCAGGGATATGAGTGAGATGAAGCTATTACTGTAGGGATATGACTGGGATGAAAATATTGCTGTAGGGATATGACTGAGATGAAACTATTGTTGTAGGGATATGACAGGGATGAAGCTATTGCTGTCAGGATATGATTGGGATGAAGCTATGACTGCAGGGATATGACTGGGATGAAGCTATGACTGTAGCAGAGACATCAATGAGACAATACTATTGCTATAGCAAGGCCACTAGCCAGAAACAATATACAATCAGCTTATCATAGTTTACTCTGTCAGTCCCAAGCAACAAGTGATGTGCTCCTTTCCCTGAACCCCAGTCACTTTTCTGAACCCATCACTTTTCTGAACCACAATCACTTTTCTGAACCACAGTCACTTTCCTGAATCCATTACTTTTCTGAACCACAATCAATTTTCTGAACCCAAGTCATTGCATAATGTATTCTCTTACAGTTTACATTTGGTTAGAGTATACTAGAGAAATCTGGCTTCTCCACCTGCTATTTCCACTATGTGTTTAGCTTCTCTGAATGGCATGTAGTAATCATGATTGTTTCACACTGGGTATTTTCTCCCTACGAAACCTTTTGTGACTCACACAATTTTGAGCAACCTATCAAGAAAAATGTCACAAATATTTCCATGAATGAGTTTATGAATGATTATGTACAATCAATTACTAGCATATCTACTGTCGACTGTCTTGACGTAAACACACACATATATATATATGATGCATACTATTTATATCAATATAAATACACCAGAATATTTCATTATACAACACAATGCATTTCTGAAATAAAAGTAGTAGTTTGATAAAGTATTGTACCAGTACATTGAAACTAATTTACCAGCTATTCATATAATACAATACAACAGTAGTAGTTTAATAAAGAAGTATTGTACCAGTACATCGAGACTCTTTTACTTATTCATATAATACAGTACAATAGTAGTAGTTTAATAAAGAAGTATTGTACCAGTACATCGAGACTCTTTTACTTATTCATATAATACAGTACAATTGTAGTAGTTTAATAAAGAAGTATTGTACCAGTACATCGAGACTATTTTACTTATTCATATAATACAGTACAATTGTAGTAGTTTAATAAAGAAGTATTGTACCAGTACATCGAGACTCTTTTACTTATTCATATAATACAGTACAATTGTAGTAGTTTAATAAAGAAGTATTGTACCAGTACATCGAGACTATTTTACTTATTCATATAATACAGTACAATTGTAGTAGTTTAATAAAGAAGTATTGTACCAGTACATCGAGACTATTTTACTTATTCATATAATACAGTACAATTGTAGTAGTTTAATAAAAAAGTATTGTACCAGTACATCGAGACTATTTTACTTATTCATATAATACAGTACAATTGTAGTAGTTTAATAAAGAAGTATTGTACCAGTACATCGAGACTATTTTACTTATTCATATAATACAGTACAATTGTAGTAGTTTAATAAAGAAGTATTGTACCAGTACATCGAGACTCTTTTACTTATTCATATAATACAGTACAATTGTAGTAGTTTAATAAAGAAGTATTGTACCAGTACATCGAGACTCTTTTACTTATTCATATAATACAGTACAATTGTAGTAGTTTAATAAAGAAGTATTGTACCAGTACATCGAGACTCTTTTACTTATTCATATAATACAGTACAATTGTAGTAGTTTAATAAAGAAGTATTGTACCAGTACATCGAGACTCTTTTACTTATTCATATAATACAGTACAATTGTAGTAGTTTAATAAAGAAGTATTGTACCAGTACATCGAGACTCTTTTACTTATTCATATAATACAGTACAATTGTAGTAGTTTAATAAAGAAGTATTGTACCAGTACATCGAGACTATTTTACTTATTCATATAATACAGTACAATTGTAGTAGTTTAATAAAGAAGTATTGTACCAGTACATCGAGACTATTTTACTTATTCATATAATACAGTACAATTGTAGTAGTTTAATAAAGAAGTATTGTACCAGTACATCGAGACTATTTTACTTATTCATATAATACAGTACAATTGTAGTAGTTTAATAAAGAAGTATTGTACATTGAGACTATTATTCATTCATTGGCACCTTGCCGTCTTGACAGACGATAGTTTGTTTGTTACATTGTGCTTCAAAAAGGCATAATAACTACAACCCATGGCGGTAGCGAATGTGACTGATAAGATCAATTCACGCTGTAAATGTTCGTTCACAGCGGATACATGTGAACACATGGTCATTTCCACCATCATGCACCATCTTATGTTTCATATGCTTATTGTGTAACTTATCTGCAATAATTTTCTCCTTTGTTTTATCCCATTTCTGATATCTGCCCTCTATGCAACATGATCAGCGGCGACTTGCTCCCAATGTGCTTTATCAATGCCTGTATCAATCATGTCCCACTTACACACATCTATTATACTTGTTATTTATATAATACCGTACAATAATAGTAGTTTGAATAAGAACTATTGTACCAGTACATTGAAACTAATTTACCAGCTATTCTTATAATACAGTACAATAGTAGTAGTTTGATAAAGAAGTTTAGTCGACGGATAAACATCACAGCACACAGGTGAAACCCATAAGTGCTCCATTCTACTCCTAACTCAAGCCTGAATCCGGAGAATCTCAGCTCAGTGCAAGAACTCCGTAGCACCGGCGAGGATCCTGAAATACTTTGGGTATAGATTTTTAACTCAAAATTTTGCCCGGGCAGCGCTGTTTTTAAAAAAATTTCCAACTGTCAAGGGATTCTTTACGTGCACAACAATACACACAGGCATCTAATCTCACTACCCAGAGACCAGGGGAAATTCTGTTACCAGAAGTCCACGTGAAAAAATCCTGGCCCTCACTGAGGACCCAGGACCTCCAGCACTCGAGGCAGGTACCATACTTCGAGACCACTCAGCCCCCTTGATAAAGAAGTACTGTACCAGTACATTGACACTATTGTACCAGTTATTCATATAATACAGTACAAGACATAATAAATGTGTATGGGCTTTACACAAGTGTAGTCCACAGTATATACTGTCACTGGGGTATGAAACACTTTCTGGCTGAGTCTGTGATATGATAGAGCCATCATATTTTGTAGGTCTGGCTACATTGAGAAAAGAGGTCAGTTGTTCCATCACTGGAGCACATCAGAGATGCACAGAATACTAATACCATATATGAAGTGTGCAACCCCTTCCCCTTGAGGCCACTAAAACAGTTCATAAATAAACATACATGTATTAATAAAATACAGGGGTTCTAGAAAAATTGGGAATGAAAAGAGAGTTGATAAAAGAAATAAAAAGAGGCAAGTGAAATATTTCAGCCACGTTAAAAGACATTACACTCTGATAATAATCATACTGGAGGGTAAGGGTGAGGGAAAGCGAGCAAGAGTCAGACAATACAAGTGGAAAGATAACATCAAGAGATGGACGAACATCAGTCTGACAGAATTTACAATCAAGGCAAGAGACAGACAGTTATCAGTTGGGGTATCTTCATTGCACTCCGGACAGGTCCATAGGTGCTCAGATCCTCCCCCAGCATATGCATCAGCGTCCGGTGGCTAATAGGGCCAGTTCTGTGTTGGTTGATGAGGCACCTCGTTTTCCTGATGTACCTCTCGCGTCTGGCCGTGCTGATTCTTACACCCAAGTCTTTCATCCTGGTCAGCGATGTGGATTCACTGACATCTAATTCCTCTGTTCTCACATTATCTTTAAGGACGTTAATAACATCGGCACGATCCATGGGCTGGCCATCTACAGGGGGTGCAGAGACAGCCAGTTTATCAGCTCATTCATTTCCCTCGACTCCCGCAAGTCTCGGGACGAAGATGAAGGTGACTTTATGGACAACAGACAGACAGTGTTGGAGATCCATTGCAGCCAACCTTCGCTTTGCAGACGGCACTTGATTGATTGATTGTTTGGCTTCCAATTTTGTTAAATTGTCTAATGTATCCTCTAATCCTTACTTCTTTTTTCTACTTCTACGAGTGTCAAACAATACATGTGTATGTATTTATGAACTGTCTTAGTAACACCCATGACTCATGTCTCAAGAGATGACTAAAATTTAGCCATTGAAAACAATGTTTCAAAAGACTGGCTTTTCCTGTCTTGTCAGATGATAGGTTGAAAAATGGAGTTATACCTCTCCATAGCACAAAACTTGAGCTGAATGTAGAGACCATATGTTGCCCATGCAGCATGGTCCCTCTCTCGGCCTGCCTAGTTTACTCCAGAGGAAGGGTAACGTCAATACATCTGGAACAAGACAAGCTGCAGAAGCTGCCAGATCAGCAAATCAATGCTCTAACTGTCCGCCTGTCGGAGTTTCCATCTTAGACCAATTGCCGATCAAGGCTTAGTGCTTGGCCTGCTCTGCCATGATATTTAAACTTAGACTGCATTTCCTTGCACCAGGATCAGGTTTGATGTTATGTAATGATTTGTTGACACAACACTATGAGTAGGACACCATTAAGTCTGTTAAACACTACTTCAGAGAACATGATGGATGCAGCAACCAGAAAACACTAGAAGATTACGGCCAAATGTGCGAAGATGATGGATGCAGCAACCAGAAAACATGAGTAGATTACAGTCAAATGTGAGAAAATGATGGATGCAGCAACCAGAAAACATGTGAAGATTACAGTCAAATGTGAGAAAATGATGGATGCAGCAACCAGAAAACATGTGAAGATTACAGTCAAATGTGAGAAAATGATGGATGCAGCAACCAGAACGCATGAGTAGATTACAGTCAAATGTGAGAAAATGATGGATGCAGCAACAAGAACGCATGAGTAGATTACAGTCAAATGTGAGAAAATGATGGATGCAGCAACCAGAACGCATGAGTAGATTACAGTCAAATGTGAGAAAATGATGGATGCAGCAACCAGAAAACATAAGTAGAGAAAATATGCTCGATCAACTTTGTAAAGATGGCTGGTGTGATACTGAACACATCACCCATGGTGTTCAGGCTTAAAAAATATGAGACGAACAACAGCAGAATGGAGCTCTTTACTTAAATATCGTCTGTAGCACACACAGATAATGAGGATACATCAAGTACATGATAACCTGATCTCCCTTGTTGAAACCTCACTTCAATGGGTGAAATCATACACTAGTTAGGTAGGAATGTAGATGTGGATCAGATCAAGACTAAGAATACTAGAAGGCTGGAGGATCTTTTATAATCCTAGGAAACATGTGGAAGTAAGAAGAAATTAAACTTAGCTCCAAACTGAAAATATTCCATTCTAACTTTAAATGAGTACTAATGTGTGGACCATAAACATGAAGAACAACAAAAGCGATTACAAATAAACAACAAACATTCACTCATTAGTGCCTGCACAAAATGGAATAAAATGGTATGACAAGTACACCAATGTGGAGCTTATGGAGGGAGCTAGACAAAAGCCAGCTAACCAAGAAGTGAAGAAAAGATATTGGCACTGGATAGACCATACACTGAGAGAACCTGAGAGTAGCATAACCAGAAAGCCAGCTAATCAAGAAGTGAAGACATTGCCAATGGATAGGCCAAACATTGAGAGAACCTGAGAGTAGCATAGCTAGAAAGTTCTTTGTCTGGAATCTATAAGGCAAAAGAAATAGAGGAAGACCTAGGAGCACATGGAGTAGAGAAGTAAAGGGAGGATGTGGATGGAGCTGCATGGGTTAGCTAAGGAGAAGAGCTTGGAGGGAGCTGGTTGAGGGCACATGTCACAATGGGAGGTAAATGGTACAAGATGAAATCTGGTCTGTAGCACTATATGCCTGTGAAACATGCGCTCTAATCAACAAGGATGACAAGAACTTGGAAGCTTTTGAGATGTGGTGTCATTATAGGATGCAAGAGATTGCACGAACAATTTCTTAAAGACATGGGGGAAAATAGACAACTGTTGATAATAGTTACATATACTGATTAACATGATGATGGTGCTAATGAAATAAACACATTTGAAAAAGAAACAAAAACATAGTTAGCAACTGTACACAAGTTTGTATGCTTCAATCCTGGCACCAATCATCATCATCATCAAGTGCCTTGCCGACTGATGAGGGCAACCATGCTTCTCCACATCTTGTGATCTCCTATGGCATGTATCAGTTTGTGTGTTGATTCCCTTCCATGCCGTGACACAAGACCATGCACAGAAAAAAAGCTATCATCTTGGGAAGCTAACCGAGGTCACAAATGCTGTTAGTAATTTTATTTAAAACACCATATAAATACAGGGTTCAATAGGAATAAAACACTGTATAAACATCGGACTGAAGAATAAAACACCTTATATATATTGGATTGAAAAATAAAACACCTTACATCCAGTTTAAAAAAAACACCATTCAATTAAACTCTGCAAATACACAAGCTTAGCATCTGTTGGCCTTTTGAAACAATGCCATATTAGGGAGCCGTGGCAGTGTAGCAGCTAGACTCTCACTTGCCCTACCAGTGGTCTTAAGTTCCATCCTCATCAGGGATGTTTCAAGTTTCAACTGACCTGGTTTCCCTGGTTGACCCAGTCTAAAATTGGTACAGAGACATGTCTTGGGAGGTAAAGGCAGCCGGTGTGACACTGACCACATCAGCCACTGAGTGCTTGGTTAATACAAGTTTGAGTCTAGACCCATATGTCTAATGAGCCTTAGGCATGTAAGAGGGACCTTGACTAACCTATTTTGTGGGCTGAACTGCCAGTTGTCTCAAGTAGTTTATTACATATTCAGAGTTAAAAAAACACGCAATTTTATTAAATTTCATTCAAGTGTGACATGGCTCGGAGGCACAGTGCCTACATATTTAGAAAATAGCACATTGTGGATGATTTTTATGAAATCAATAACCAGGAGTTGTGCTCCCTCAGCCTTCTGATCCTGGAGTAGTGTATCAATGCCCAACCTTCTCGGATAAGATGAAACAATACTAAAGGTCCCCAGCGTCACAATAGACAACCCTTAACTGCTGGACTAATAAAAATCAATCATTTTTCTGGCAAAGTTCCCATCAGCTACCCACAAAGGAATATTTATAATATGCACATCCTTTATGTAGATGCAGAAAACAAGGGGAAAACCACCACATGAATTTTCCAAGAATAAGGGTATTGCATGTGAAAGTAAAGGAAACATTACCACTAATTTCTCAAGAATATGTTTACAGCATGTAGAAGTAAAGGGGAAACTACCACATAATTTCTCAATATTAAGTTTATGGCAGTGGTTCCCAAGCTTTTCAAGCAGAGGGCCATATCTACTATTTTCGGTAGTTAAGCGGGCCACAACGTTATAAAATTAGAAATGTCATGCAATATCATTCTTACCTATCTTAACTTTCGTCAACAAAATTCTAAAACTTTAAAGGCAGTCAGTGTCAGTACTACACTGCGGTCATTTTTTGGTTTAAAATCATAAGTTCATTTAACAATAAATTTATAATCAGTTTCGAAAATCGCTATTAATGTAATTAATTTGCAATTGTAACTGTTCTTCATAATCAGTTACTTAAGTTCAGATATCAGTTTATCAATGTCTGGGCACATATCTGTCATGCCCAAAGTCATAAGCACAGCTAGGTTACTGTCGGTGAGTCTGGAACGTTGCTTGTTTTTTTTTGGTTTTTTTTTAATGGTCATTGCGGAAAATGACTGCCAGCATCTGTAAGTCGAACCAAAACGACAAATGTACATCTGGGCGAATGAACGCAAGTGTTCAAATTGTTCGACAGGCAATAGTCGCCAGAATGAAATCATATGATTAGCTGAAGGTGAAGCAGGCTGCTCCAGAAATTTACATCTCAGTGCAGAATTGCATTTCAAATCGATTACTTCGTGCTGAAGGTTTTGCTGTAATTGACAGAGCTTGGCATCAGGAAATATGAACTGAATTATGAAATGAGTATATTATATTAAATAACGAGGCTTCGCGTGCCACTTTCTGCCAGCTGGTGGGCCACAAGAGGCCTGCGGGTCGTGGTTTGGGAACCTCTGGTTTATGGCATGTGGAATTAAAAGGGAAACGACCACATTTCCCAAGAATAAGCTTATTGGATGCGGAAGTCAAGGGTAAACTACCACATGAACTGTCCAAAAATACATTTATGGGATGGCGTTGAAGGTAAGAAGAAACCATGACAATACCCCAAAAATCAGTTTACTGGCAGTCACAAAGCTTGATTTATGGCAGATTAGCATATTCAAAAATATTTTCACACCAGTTTACAAAGTAACAAGCCTGACATGACATATTTGATTTGGTTACATTTCTAATGTTAGTATTAGCATCAAACTTCAGATCACAACCAAGGGAAACTTGTTGTAGAATGTTAACAAGTTGCAAATATCATTTTTAACATGCATATAAAACCCCACGTATGCACAAGCACACATATATACATCAACACAAATATGCAAAAAGAACATTAAAAAACTGACACATTTCATGGCTATTTGATGTGACTTGCATAAAGGAATTATAGATAATAATCAATAGTAATAATACAATAAAAAATGTCAGCGTATTAGTATTAGATGGAAAATTGCCATCACTATCAGTCTCAATGATAATTGCACTACCAATCCATCATGAGGAAAATGCATATGCAAACCGTAGCCACAAGCATAAACAGTCCACAAGCCTTAACCGTTCAAATGCCTATCCTCCATGTTGGGGACCGGAAGTCTGGAATGGATCAACTATCACCCTGTGGCTTGAACAATGCAGGACTGTTCCATTATTACAGTCACTTCACAAGGATGTGTCTTGACCACCTCTGATTTTTCTAATAGTCCAGCAATCTTCTTCAGCCTCTTCTTGAGAGCCCAGGCCCTGCCTTTTATTTCTGTTAATCACAACCCTGATGTTCTGCCTCTGTTGCCATCATGTGTACCTTATCTACCACATCGTGAATCCGTCTAGGTTTGGTCTTCCTCTTCTCAGTTTCCCTGGTACACCTCCCGCCATAACTGATCCAGTGCCGAAGGATTGTATATCACCAAATGTGACATTCCATTTGGACAGACTAAAATCACTGTTATATTTGTTTTGTTTCATGGAATCTTCCTCAACTTCAATGAAATGGAAATTTACATAATAATATACAGTGTATTTTTAATGACTGTGCAGTTTTTGAAAATATTGCCGTTCCAAGTTTTTATTTACCCTCTGCGGAGTTCATGCAACATAATAGGTAAATATAAAACTTGGAACGGCAATATTTTCAAAAACTGCAGTCATTCAAAATACACCCTGTACTTGTTCATTTGAATGTGTATAATGTTTGGTCCAAGCCTACTTTTTGTTTGGCACCGAATCAGTTAAATATCTTTTTCAAACATTCATATATTTTAACATGCCCAAAATATTTCTTTCTCAATATTATTTGTCTTGTTAACCAAAGCTCTTTAGTATTGAGTTCTTGTTGGATACATCTGTTTGTTCTCTTTTCTGTCCACCAACGTTTGGTGTTCACTTCTGTAACACATATATCCAAATGTGCGCATGTGCTTTTCAGTGGATTTGTTAAATATGGCGGAAAATTACCTAAGAATGTGGAATTAATTTATTAAATATGGTGGGAAATTACTCAAGAATGTTGAGTTGATTTGTTAAATATGATGGGAAATTATTTAAGAATGTGAATTGATTTGTTAAATATGATGGCAAATTACTCAAGAATATTGAACTGATTTGAGTCTAGAACTGACATCAGCAAATCCCTTCATGGACTCTATTCACAAACTTTACATTGTACATCTGAATGACACATGAAACCTTCCTGTGCTGTCACACAAAGAACACGAACCATCACACTTTGTCCTCGGTTCCCACTCTGGCAAGATGTATTTTGTACACTGCATTCTACGAACAATAATCAATTGCTCAAATATATTAAAGCCTTATATATTAGTTGATTCCAGTCATTACTATACATAAACAGAAGGACTTCCTACTAAGTAGCAGATATATAATGTTCTGCACATTCCACACAAGGTCAGGGACATTTTACATTATATTTCAACCAAAGTATCATTCATTTTTTCACATTACTTGATATATAACAGTAAGCACCTGAGGATATGCAGCGAAATACACCAGGCAAGACATTGTGTGCATTATTTTATTTATGATGTCTTTTTGTAAGTTTAATCAGGCATCTTCATTTGCTGCTGAATAATCACAATGGTGAGTCAATAATAATAATAATTCATCATCATCAGGTTTTTAAGCAATTTGGTTGGTCATGATGTTTCCTGATCATCCATTTCCTAGTTGTACGTCTTGTACCATTATCTTTAACTGCGTTCATAGATCTGTGCATGCCTATATTATA
Organism: Cepaea nemoralis; assembly: GCA_014155875.1. Lineage (NCBI taxonomy): Eukaryota > Metazoa > Mollusca > Gastropoda > Stylommatophora > Helicidae > Cepaea > Cepaea nemoralis. Next base: position 56,452 of record JACEFZ010018556.1, read on the forward strand.
ATTGTTTTCCTTTGTCCGCTCCTTCACTTTCCCCTGGTGGACCAGCAGGGCACTTGACTACTTCCTTTGTCCACTCCTTCATTTTCCCCTGGTGGACCAGCAGGACACTTGACTACTTCCTGTGTCCACTCCTTCATTTTCCCCTGGTGGACCAGCAGGGCACTTGACTACTTCCTGTGTCCACTCCTTCACTTTCCCCTGGTGGACCAGCAGGGCACTGACCACTACACTTGGTTGCTGGCCATGTGTTCAATGCCCCTTAAAGGCGGTGATTTATTTTTATTGACCAGGGCTCCAAGGTCGACCCAATCTAAAATGTCTACCAGGAATGAAAAACAATGTATTCCCTTGGTGAATTTAAACACAGAAGACACAAATGATAGGTTGCATGATTTATTGCCTGGCATGTTTCGCTGCATCCCATCAGGTGCATACCGCAGAAGTAATAAAACAGTGTTATAGAACTAAAGGCAGCTAGGATGATACTGACCACATCATCCATGGAGTGCCAATGGATCTAAAAATATAGAACTACTTCTGTATACCCAAACTACCACAGAACTACTTCTGTATACCCACCCAATCTACCATGCGGAACTACCTCTGTATACCCAATCTACCATATGGCTTGAAAAGGAGTCCTTTGCTTTTGGGCTCTCTTTAGTGTTTCATGTTCCAGCATGTGACCAACTCATGAGAGCTTATTTTTTTTTTTTAATGTCATTACTTTAAGAATTCTTTGTTGTTATATTTTCCAGATCTTAAACATTTACCAATATTGCATTCCAGTTGGTTCTTGCCATTCACTGGAAACACAACACAGCAAATGTCTCAATAATGTTAGGGAGCTATGCTGATTGGCAGGGGTTCTGGACAAATCACAAAACTCGGGAAATTCCAGGAGAACTTTCAATCAGATGGCGGTGGCTACGATTAGCAGTATGACTCTTCGCTGGCTGTTGAACAAGGGGATGCAGCATGTGTGGGGATGTCCTGAGTGCAATGATGCCGGTTCTTAGCTTATCATCATCATCATCACCATCATCAATGCTGATAATGTCATTAGCTCGGTCGGCCGATGGTTCAACAACCGCACTCATCGCCTCGCTAAGTGAGAGAAAGACAGGCCACCTATTCCTCTCTGCACTCAAACCTACAAAATGTGAAGCCCCTATCACAACAAAGACCCATAGGAGGGTCTTGACAACAAAATGCCACAGAGGGCCGAAGTAGTGATGCATGCAGTTCTTCCAAGCCAAGGTGAAGCCGAGAAGTGCTTCCCACCATTGAAGAATTGTTCAATCTCAACTTGCTACAAGAAACAATGAAGGTCGAATACTTAGTTACAATACAATGCCTTCAGCAACCCCTCACTTTATTTGACCATCCCGGGCATTATATCATCGCGCCAATTGCAGAAACCAGGGAATGCTCACAATTCTACACTATGTTTTACTATACAAATATAACACAACAATGTATCTAAACTGTGTGTGCAAAACATATTTTTTATTACTACTTTAAAACTCAAATAATCATTTTAAACAAGTAGAAAAGGACCCTTTATACACTCCCGGAGGTGTCAGACATATGGTGCTACACCCACATTTGTATAGACAAATCAGCACTGGTGGGTCATGTGATCAGAATTAGGCCAGCTGCCTTTACTTCCCAAGATATTTCTGGTAGCCACTGTAGACTGGGTCAACCTAGGAACCAATGTACAGTTTTTTAACAATCTGCTTCAATGGGAGTTTAAACCCATGCCCATCAGCCAGCCATGCTAGGCAAGTGTCTAGCCACGAAGCTACTGTATCTCATCTGCACACTGCTGTCAACAATATTTATGTTCAGTTGTTCATAAATGATTTTGTTTCAATGGTTAAATACAACAGTGACATTTGATAACATTCTGGTTTCTTGATTCAAATTACATTCTGAAGACTACACGCCTGGGTAGACAGTTATCCTTTCTCCTACAAATTACATTTGTGAAGACTACATGCCTGGACAGACAGTTATGTTAGTTAGTTAGTTAGTCGACAGATCATTCTCATTGCACATCAAACCATTCAGTCCATAAGTGCTCGGATCCCCTCCTCAGCAAATCCCACAGCGTGTAGCGGCTAATGGTCTCTGGTGGGGGACACATTGGTGTATTCATGAGCAGTATGCCACAGGAGCAATCTTCATACCTTCTCTAACATCTGCTACCCAAGACACAGCATGGTCTCTGGTGGGGGACACATTAGTGTATTCATGAGCAGTTTGCCACAGGAGCAATCTTCACACCGACTCAACAACTGCTGCCCAAGTGGGGGACACATTAGTGTAATCATGAGCAGTATGGCACAGAAGCAATTTTCATTCCTACTCCAACATCCCCTGCCCAAGACACATATACGGATGTGTATATAGTGCCTAGTTGTTTGCCTGCCAGCTCAGAGCTGATGGGTTTGAATCCATTTTGTAGCGCATTTTAAAAATTAACTGGAACTCCCGAGTTGACCCAGCCTAAAACTGGCACTAGGAAATGTCTGGGGAAGTCCAGGCAGCCAGCCTGGTATTGACCACATCACCTCTAGAATGCCGACTGATCCATAACACGGGTTTAGCACCATATAACTAATACTCCCTATAGCATCAAAAAGGGTTCGTACTTTACTTCTTTACAGAGAGCCATAAGGCTAATTCTAGTCATCAATCAATCAATCCAATGTAAATACAATACATTCTCATCTCTCTTTGTGTCAAAATAAAGATTTAAAATCAGTCACAAATGTTTCACTTTCTTCCTAACTGCCTGGTAAGCTGCAAAAGGTCACAGATGAGAACTGCAAGACAATTATGTTCCTACCCAATTCCAACTTCTCAGGATTTTCTTCAGATTTGTTTTAAACTCAAATTTAAAATTACAGACATGAAAAACATCTTTGCTTTACACAATTTGATCATAGAATTACAATTGATTAAAATCTAATACATCAACAAGACTAAGAGAATGCATCTTTACATAAGAATTAACATAAATCAACAAAAGATAACCAAAAAATTACACAAATTATAACAACGATAAAAACAAAAAACAGTCATAGCATCAAAGTGTGATATGTAAGCAAGACAATGATTACCTGAATAAAGAAGCATGAACATAGGATTACCAAACTCAGATTGTGCAGCAAAAATACAATATCAAAATGATAATACCATCTAACAACACAAACTGGAAAGAAGGAACGCTATAAAAATATATTTAACTGATTCAGTACCAAACAAAAATTAGGTTTGGACCCAACAAAAATGTATGGCAGAAAGTGAGAAGTAGGCGTATGTCACAGTTATCACTTACATGTTCTTAAAATGGCAGCAGACATATTGCATTATATATCAAATTAAAGGGGTTGTAAAAGGAAAACTACTGTATATAAGCCCATCGCAGATACGGAAAGTCAATTAAGACGACTAATAATACCATGGCACTTAATCAGTAAACTCATCACCATCATCATGTGCCATGCCGAGAAACGTGGGTGGTCATATTTCGACATCTCACAAGAACACTGCGTGGATCAGCTCTGTATTCTTGTCTCGACAATACAACATGGGCAAGTCATCCAGGTATTTACTTCTCTGCCTTCTCCTTGTTCTTCTCCCCTTAATCTTGCCAGCTGTCACCAAGTTCTCCAATTTATTTCTTCTCATTACGTGTCCAAAAAATCTTGACTGTCTACGTCTAATTTCTCTAATCATTTTACGGTTTTGATTTGTTTCTTATAGGACTTGCTCATTGGTTTTTCTGTCTGTCCATGGTATTCTTTTCACTGTCCTCAGAAACCACATTTCCACAGCCATGAGATGTTAATCAGACAACTACATTAACTGTTTCCTTGAATCAAACCAGCCCAGGCCCAACCCCAGCCAATCTGTGTGGTCTGTGTCGAACTATGACCTGTTTACACTCTATCTAATATGCGTATCCCCAGATGTGAAGTTTCAGTTCCGGTCTTGCACACCCCGCTGATTTCTGAACTTAGAAAGGGGAAGGAGATCTCTAGAACACAGTTTCTGTGGAAATAGTGCTTTGGTACCAGTTCGAGAGGGTAGTCTCAATACCAGCTTCACTCGATAGAGGGTAATCTGTGTCAGGGATGAAACAACCTGAACGCCGATGCACCGGATGTAAGGGTTACAGCTCAATCTTCCTGAGGATTCATGAACCAAACCAAACCTGAATCTTTTCTCTAAGATAAAACCAAATCACTAACCTTTTTTCTGGAAAAAAAAAGGCTCCTTAACCTGTAACAATTTGAAATATAGTCTTCTTAATCTGTAACAATTAGAAAGACAGTCTCCTTAATCTGTAACAATTAGAAAGATAGTCTCCTTAATCTGTAACAATTGGAAAGATAGTCTCATCAATCTGTAACAATTGGAAAGATAGTCTCCTTAATCTGAAACAACAGGAAAGATAGTCTACTTAATCTGTAACAATTCGAAAATCTGCTTAATCTGTAACAACTGCAAAGTCCTTAATCTGTAACAACTGGAAAGATAATCTCCTTAATCTGTAACAATTGGAGAGATAGGCAGCACAGCTGAGAAGTTTTAGTGACCACTTCTGGACCAGAAGTTACTAGATTTACTCAGGAATTGTTGACAACACTCCCCCCCCCCCCCTCCCCCCAGATCTCTTTAGTAGTGAGATAAGATACTTAACTGCTCAGATAAGTGCCAGCAACTGAAGGACCCATGGCAAGATGGTGCATGTTAAAAATCGATTATAAGTTGGAAGTTGCATAGAGCTATTGCCTTGTGAATATTAGAAGACAAAAGCATACCCATGGTGGATAGAGTTTATTATCTTGAATGGAACCTTACTAGAGACAGCAAACCTGTATTTCAGCCTGACCGTTCAGTTAGAGAGCTTCAGAACTGGCTGTGACACATTTCCATTCCTCTTACATTCAAAATCACAGTTAAGCTTACCAATAACTATACACTGAAAACAATTCTTATACTTAGGACACTTCAATAAACATTTATACTTTCTTCCTCTGGAACACATAATTTGTACTGTTATTGTTTCAAGATGGTGTGTTTTCATGTAGTAATAAGATGAAATCTGTTCGCATGAGGCTGTATCATTACAATACAGTAAATCTGTAATCAATTGTGACAATTTAGTTTGACCTGTTCTCAACATGTACATGTAAAGTTTACTCATCATATTATCTTTTCATAATGTTAATTTTATCCAACATGTTACCTTAACAAGTCTTAAGACGCATATTTGGGCCCATTAGGGATACACAAAGTGGAGAGTGGAAAAGAAGAAGCAACAAAGACATTTATGATCTGTTTCAGTCCCCGCTAATCACTGGTATCATGAAGGCTAATAGATTGCAATGGCTGGGGCATATAGAAAGAATGGATGATAATAGGGAAACAAAACTCGCTTACATTCAGGAAATAAATGATTGTAGACCCCGAGGTAGACCAAGAAGACAGTGGAGAGATAATATATATACAGACTTAACAAGCACTTGGAATCAGCGACTGTCAAGAGAAGGTCAACCAGAGAGACGAATTGTATCTGCAGCAAAGAACCTCAATGGCTCGGAATACTGAAGAAAAAGAAGATGTTACCTTAACATAATGTTAATTGTACCCAAAATCTTAACTTTAAATGATGGTAATTGTACCCAACATGTTACCTTCATGTAATGCTAACTGTACCAAACATGTGACCTTTACATATTAATTTTACCCTATATGTCATGTTTACATGATGTTTATTTTACCAACAAGCCACCTTTACATAATGTTAACTGTACTCAATCAACATGTTACCTTTACATAATGTTAACTGTATCCAACATGTCACCTTTACATGTTAACTGTACCCAACATGTCACATTTACATAATGTTAACTGTACCCAACATGTCACATTTACATAATGCTAACTGTACCCAACATGCCACCTTTACATAATGTTAATTTTACCCAACACGTCACCTTTACATTTTGTTATTTGCACCCAACATAAGCAACCCTATCATTATTAAATAACATTATATATCTGTATTAGCCAAATGTTTAGTTTTGGTTTAGTCGACAGATCAACATCACATCACACGGGTGTAACCCATATGTGCTCCGTTCTACTCCTAACTAAAGCCTGAATCCAGAGAATCTGAGCTCAGTGCACAAACTACTGAAATACTTTGGGTAGATTTGTAACTCAAAAGTTTGCTTGGGCAGCGCCGTTAGGTTCATCTTTTTTTTTTTTATTTCCAACTGCCAAGGGAGTTTTTACATGCGCAACAATATACGGGCGTCCAAATTTTGTTACTATAAGTCCATGTGAAAAAAATCCTGGCCCTCACCCGGGACCTCCAGCACTCAAGGCGGACACCATACCTTGAGGTCACTCAGTCCCCCCCCCCCCCCTCCCCCCAATGTAATATAATTAAATCACATATTTACTTTTATTCCATACAACCATAACATTAGTTATACCCAAAATCATCATCATGATGTGCTATTCCAATAACTGTAAGCAATTACGGTTTGTCATCTCAAGCTCACATGCTAACGGATCAGACCTGCGTTCCTATTCTGATTATGCCATATGCCCAAGACATTGAGTCATGTCCAAACTCAGTCTACATTTTAAGGTAAGGTCAAGGCTGCCCTGTGGCAGAGCTAAACACTGTAGGTCACGTAATTATGACGTTAGTCAGCCAGTTCCCTTCCTGATCATTTTTACGAGGCCAGGCCAAACCAGTTCCCTTCCTGATCATTTTTACGAGGCCAGGCCAAACCAGTTCCCTTCCTGATCATTTTTACGAGGCCAGGCCAAACCAGTTCCCTTCCTGATAATTTTTACGAGGTCAGGCCAAACCTAGAGATATAGTGGTCAAAAAACAATAACCCTGCCACCGCTGCAGACTGCACTAGACCACAGTCTTTGCGATTACATTTGTTTCTTCTTCTTCTTCTGCGTTCATCCGGAGTGTCTTTTCAGATGTAATTGTATTGGGACATTCGACTCTTACTGTTGTGGTGTCATCCACATTCCAGCTAGTCAAGTTTGAATGGTCGAAGACTTCACGGTCAAGGCAGGGCCAGTCCATGGGCATTATCCGCCATCCAAGGAGGCTTCCAAAATTGCATAGCCGATACATAGCGCTCTGGTACCGGGCTCACTCAAGGAATCGCCGAGTCCTGCACATGGCTGATTTAATTCCTCACTTCCATTATTTGGGCATTTCATTCGCCATGGGCCGCTCCCCGCGCAAACCAGGAGCGGTCAGTCTGCAGACGACATCCACTCAGCAAGCTTTCACTTCAGACTTCCACGTAATGGTTTTGCTAGCCAAGCGTTCCATTTTGTGTTAATGAGACTTTTGGACTTTCTGCGGGTGTTTGTTGACTGGGTTGGGTTACCTTCCCGGGTAAATTTTTTTTCTATACTGCTAATTTGTATCTGATAAAATAATCAAAAAACAATGTTAGCATGATTTTGATTTCACTCAATACAGTTCAGTTTTACTTGCTTCCAACTTTCTTAATTATATTTTTTAGCCTTTCTAGTAGTCATGTCAGCATTCACAACATGTTAGCTTGAGTAACTTTTATATGTATATATTTTTGTGTTTTTCATGTAGTGGTATCAGTGTGTGTTTGTTGTGTGCTGACGAAGGTTTTAGACGCAACGTCCATAACTTATTGTGTTCTAGAAAAGTTTACCGTCTACTTCTCGTTGTTTGGTAATTTACAGCTTCATACAAGCACAATCACAAATTGAGCTCTATCTAACACAATTACACATGACCATTTATCAACTATATGGGGACAGAAATGGTATGACAGAATTACCAATGTGGAGGTCACGGGGACAACTAAACATATGCCGGTGAATCAAGAAGGGAGAAAACACTGGTGCTGGACAGGACAGAAAATATATTGAGAAAACCTGTTAATAGTATAACAATAAAATCCTTTCTCTGGAATTCAAGGGGCAAAACAGAGGGAGGACCTAAAACCACTCAGAGATAAGAAATACAGAGAAACACAATATGGGGAGGACATGGAAAAAGCTGCAGGAGACAGCAACGGACAGGATGGCTTGGTATGAACTGATTGAGAAACAAAGCATCATATCTTTATCATCACCACATACAATCATAGCTTTACAGTTATCATTATAATAAATCTATCTAATAAAATCATAATTTTAACATAATGGAATACAATCATAACTTTATCATGGTGGAACACACCACAATTTTACCATGACAGAATACAATCATAATTTTACCATGACAGAATACAATCATAATTTTACCATGACAGAATACAATCATAATTTTACCATGATGAATTACAATCACAATTTCACATACTTCCAAAATAATTATAAGTGTAGTTTCAGAATATATAATCATAAATTAATCTGTTCTTATTAACATCATACATGATGGAATACAATCACAATTTCACCTACTTAAAAATAATTATAAGTGTAGTTTCAGACTATATAATCATAAATTAATCTGCCTTTAATAACATCATAACCTCATCATCATCAAATACAACTATAACTTTACATTTGCTAAGTATAATCAACCCTAATACAACCACAACATTATATTTGCTCATTAAAATCAACCCCCATCTAATACAACCATAACTTTGTATTTTTTCATTACAATCAACCCTATCTAATACAACCAAATTGTATATCTGCTCATTATAATCAACCCTACATAATACAACCAAAATGTTATATTTGCTCATTATAATCAACCCTATCTAATACAACCGCAATTTTATATCTGCACATTATAATCAACCCTATCTAATACAACCACAATTTTATATCTGCACATTATAATCAACCATGTCTAATACAACCAAAATGTTTATATTTGCTCATTATAATCAACCCTATCTAATACAACCATAACTTTATATTTGCTAGGAATAATCAACCATATCCAATACAACCATAACTTTATATTTGCTAGGAATAATCAACCCTATCAAATACAACCATAACTTTATATTAGCTCAGTATAATCAATCCTATATACTACAACCATCATTTTACCATCATCATATGGCCTGCCAGATGTCATAAGTGTGTTCTTGGTGTTCTGGATCAACTCTGTTGAACTCTCCCTTTTTTTGCATGAATTGTACCACAACAATTATACTTTTACCATAACAATCATAATTCAAGTGTATTCCAAGTTTATTACCATTGTAGTTTTATATAATCATAAATCAATCCTCATCTAACAATAACTTTACACTCCAAATTCATCACAATTTTAGGTTTCATCAATGTAATCGTAAATTTATCTTTACCTGATAAAGTCACAATTTTACTGTATCAAATATAACCGTTATTTTATCATCACGCACAAACTATGATGATTTTAGATTTGGGCCATTGAAACCATAAATACAATCATAAATTTAGATTTGGGCCTTTGAAATCATATATACAATCATGATTTTAGATTTGGGCCAATGTAATAAAAAAAAATACAATCACAATTTTTAGATATTGCTATTACTACAATATACAATCTCAAGGGTTGCCTACAGTCAACTGAAACAACAGTAAACAAGAATTAACAACTGTATAAAGAAATGACACATATACATATATAATTTTGACAAGTTCTACATCAAAATATCAAATTGACACAGTGCAAGAAATTAAATATGAATAAATGTTAAAAGTTCTATCCAACGTGGCATATCACATTTATGCATCCATCCTGGTACGAGTGGTTACGTACAATCTGCATTTCGGTAAACCCCTGTGTCTCAATGTACACACGTCGGTTTCATGGTGATGCAGACGGTGCCACATACTATAGGTGTTTGTTCGCGCCAGATAGGATTTCTTTGAGCTTGCATGGTTAGTCACAATTCTTATTTAGCTTAACTTTCCAGTAGAGCAGGCTAGTTGTGGCCAGATTATTCTAAACCATCACCACCGGATGTCTGCGACTCCGTGGAGTTTTCATCGGCTACAGCGGAGCTAACCTGATCACTTGGATTCTCTGGTGCATCTGTTACAACAACTGGAACTGAGTCTGACTTTGGCTTCTTGCCATCATCGCCATCGTCTTCATCTTCATCCTCGGCCATCAACTTCTTTGCCAGCTGAACAGCAGCAAATTCATTGTAATGCATCTTTCTCTTGAGGATAAACGCTTTCCGCCGCTCTATTGGTATTAGACAAAAATATTGGTCAAACAATATTCTACATATACATTCTTAGCTTAACTTTTTTGTGTGTGGTTAGTTTAGTTTAGTCGATGGATCAACATCACGGTACATGGGTGTAACCAATAAGTGCTCCATTCTACTCCTAACTCAAGCCTGAGTCCGGAGAATCTCAGCTCAGTGCACACACTCTGTAGCACCGGCAGGGATCCTGAAATACTTTGGGTAGATTTTTAACTCAAAATTTTGCCCAGGCAGCGCCGTGAGGCTGCTCTTTTTTTATTTCCAACTGCCAAGGACTTTTTTTTTTTACATGCGCAACAATACACACAGGCGTCCGACCTCACTACCTAGAGACCAGGGGAAATTTTGTTACTAGAAATCCACATGGAAAAAATACCTGCTCTCACCAGGGCTTGAACCCAGGACCTCCAGCACTCAAGGTGGACACCATGCCTCGAGACCACTCAGCCCTCCATTCGAACACAAGCACAATCCATACATGTTACTACTACTAGTAGTTGTTACAACTGGGGAGTACACTAGATTGATTTTGCATGTGGATTAGATTTCCCTATTACAGAATCCCCTGACATAAGGCAAACATCATGGTTATAACATTTGGGATGTTGAGGTTTCAATGAGAACTCTTCAGCCAGCCTGATAAGCCCATCTTCTGCTCTGGGACATAGTCTCTTCTATGATGGAATGTAGACCCCTTCTATCATGGAATGTAACACCCCATCTTACATAAGATAGAGTCAATTCTACATTTGGATATACAGCTCCTGCTACTCGCAGCTGTAGAGGCTCTTCCACCCTTGGATGTAGGTCTTCTGTCACCCTGAGATGTAGATCTTCTTCAACCCTGGGATGTAGATCTTCTTCCACCCTGAGATGTAGACACTCTTCCACCCTGGGATGTAGATCTTTTTTCCATCCAGGGATGTAGACACTCTTTCACCTAAGTTGTAGATCTTTCACCTGAGCTGAAGGTCTTCCACCCTGGGATGTAAAGGACTTTCAGATGGAGCAGCAAGAAGAAATGCAGAAGCATAGTAAGGCATTTATATACTTGAACTCATCTCTCTTGTGCTAAGAGACAAAAGAAGTGTCTGAGGAATCAAAGAGAAAGTGAATGGATGTCATTTAGTGTAGGAGAGTATGACATATGATACCACATCTAGTTTGAGAATGGAGGTGGAGGCAGGCACTGTGGCATTTCACTAGCTGAAGGACAAACGGCACACATCTTTTTTGTAAAAGACTCACAGAACATTCTAAGAGGGGTGAAGACAGGTATACAGAACGGGCACAACTGCTCGTTCTTTTCCCCAAGACATGCTGGTGTGGTGGGAAACGAGCAGATGGACAGACTGGCTGGGTCTGCACTGTTGGGAAGGGTATTGGGGCATGATAAGGCAGACATGGTCATGGCCATTTGGGATCATGTGTGTAGTGTAGAAGAACAGATACATTAGCATGGCCTGGACAGAATGGGTCAATAGGAAGTGGCCCAAGGATCTGACCGGCACACTGTAATCCAAGGAAAAGCCAGGCCATCCGAGGAAAGGCCAGGCTGACACATGCAGGCTGCAATGGGTACCATTAGTATTGGGACTTTTCACTGGCTGTTGAAGATGAGGATGGAACTTGTATGTGTATGTCCAATGTGCTATGATGCCGGTTCATGACTCAACTTAACTCATCTCTCTTCAAATTTATTTAGAGAAACAAAACAAAGAGAGAAGAATAGACATCGAGCGACAGACAGCAAGTGAGACAGACACAGTGAGAGAGGTATGGACAGACAAAGACTTAATTCTAACCATTACATCTACTACAACACAGAAGCAAGGAAAATGAAAAGAACAATTATCATACTTCTCTCTTCCTCTGTCTCATTCTCATGCTCTGCATCATCATCATCATCATCATCCCCATCATCGTAAAACAGTTTGCTAGCACTAGGCTCTCCACTAAACTCCAACCTGAAAAAATAGATCACACAATCATCAACAGACAATCACATTGTTTTGTTTTGCCAATGCTACAACATGGTATATTTACTTTTTTTTAAAAATCTTTGGGGCTCGCTCGCTTGCTTTGAACAAGCGTAGTCCATACACACTACTTCTAGTAATGCTGAAATTATTTTTGCTTGTGGATTAGCTTTCCCTATTAACAGTGTCCCTCGCCATCAGGCGAACCCTTTCTGACCTCAGAGGTATTTGTAATTACTAATTTTACATCCCTAAGTTAAGTACAATAGGTCAGCATTTTAGCCCAACTATCCGGTATAGGGGTTTCAACCCCTAACCTTGGTATCAGCACACCAGATGTTTAAGAACATGAGTTCTTATCCATTTGGCCATGCTGACCTACGATATTTACTTCGAAACAAGGAGCTTCAAACACTACTGAACTGCCCTTAAAGCAAGCGCATAGAAATTATTTAATAAGCTTATCCAGAAACAGAAGACCTATCATGAATCAAATCATTAAATTTATAAACAAAACAATTACTAGGTCCATTAGGTTATTACTTCTTTCATTCTTAATCCCTCATTGGGACTCCAAACTCACTCCAAATTCACTACTGAAGCAAATCAAAGGTCCTAAAATGAACTAAAACATGAACACTGACACCAATAAATGACCTAAAGTTAATTGTTAATATTTCTTCTTTACATCCATCAAAGTGGGCAGTTGTTTTATCAACAGGAGATTGAATACTGACTCACAAGTACGCACATCTACACAAAGCTATGTGGCAGCCATAATCTTTCAAACATAGCAACATACATCCAAAGCACAACTGGACTTCTTGTGCAGACATTACTAGAACAACTGTGTATGAGAAGAAATAAAGAGGAGTTGTGGAGGAGGAGGAAGAAGAAGAGGAGGAGGAGAAAGCAGCAGCAGCAGCAGCAGCAGCAGAAGAAGAAGAAGAAGAAGAAGAAGAAGAAGAAGAAGAAGAAGAAGAAGAAGAAGAAGAAGAAGAAGAAGAAGAAGAAGAAGAAGAAGGGAAAACTGGAGGGGAGGAAAGACTGGGGGACTATAAAAGAAGACGGCATGGAGGACCAACAGTATCAGGAATGATGATTGGTAAGACACGAGACAGAAGGCTGTGGAAAGACATGATCACCAACGCCACAAAACACAGACAGTAAGAAGAAACTTAAGCGGACACAACATGAGATTCTTTTTTTTTTTTTTTTTTTGGTTTGCACAGACAAACAAGAAGTACAGCAGCACACACAAAAAACAGCAGGCTATTGTATTTATGAGCTTCCAAACCATTTTGCATAATAGTGATAGGCCAGTGCTCTAACCACTGAACTCATCTGATACCCCACAAGGAAATAAAATAAAGTTGCATGTCCTTCACAGGACATAGCAGTCAACCCCAGCATTTTCGCTGTTCGTGATTCCTGGGCAAATTTTACATTCAGTAGTTTGCCATTGCTTTCTGAACAACCGGCTCCTATACCTTTTTTGAAAATACCAGCACCGCTATGTTTCGAACCCGGGTATACAGGCTCACAAACCGCGTTTGCAAGCCCTTAGGGAAGCATCATTTTAAACGGTAACTAGGAGTGAGAGTGGCAAAGCACATACAAGACAGTCTCCATGACAGCACAAGGTTCTACCTTTTAGCTAACTGACCTTCACCACACAGGAAGCATCATTTTAAAGGCTAACTAACAGCAAGAATGCCACAGCACATATAAGACATCCTCCATGACAACAGACAGCACAAGGTTCTACCTTTTAGTTACTTGACCTTCACCACACAGAAAACATCATTTTAAAGGCTAACTAACAGCAAGAATGCCACAGCACATATAAGACATCCTCCATGACAATAGACAGCACAAGGTCCCACCTTTTAGCTAACTGATCCGGGTCCAAATCACCCACGGAGGAAATGCTCCCTTTTCTTTCTTGGATTACGTCTTCCTCACTGTCGGAAATGGCAGCTCTATTGTATGGTGTTGGAGGCTCCTCAACCTTCATATGCCCATAATCTTTGTCAATGGGGTGGTACGTGGCTAGAATATTCATTTCATCCCATTCAATCTCCTTTTTACTGAGGACAAACAATAAACAAATTATAATAAGATAATTGTAATCCTGAAGACAGTGATTTAGAGGTTCAGCATCTGTCACTAAGTTACTGGTTCTGATCTGGTCATGAACAAATGAGAAACCCAATATGAGTTCAAGAATCAACACCATTGGCTAGAATATTCATTTCATCCCATTCAATCTGCTTTTCACCAAAGGACAAACAATAAAAAAGAATTGGAATAATTGTGACCCTGGAGACAGAGTGATTTAGAGGTTCAACATATGTCACTAACTAAAGAAACAACAGTGGAAGATGAACTACAAGGGCCACTGAGTGAACTAAAAAAGACAGTGAAGTACCAACAAGAGACAACATTTACAGATACATTTCAAGCTAACGATAGAAGAACTAACTAAAGAAGTTTGTGGTTCAGATCTGGTCATGAATGATTTCCACCAAATGAGAAACCCAACACGAGTTCAAGAATCAACGTCGCTGTGCTCCGGACATTCCCACACTTGCTCCATTTCCTTCTTCAGTAGCCAAAGAAGAGCTCCCATGTTGATGGTACCAGTGGCAGCCTGATTAATGTCTGCTTGCATGAAGTGCTGCTAAAACCATCTGTTCCCTCCCAAATAAATCAGCCTCTCCCAGTGTGTGAGTACTGCACTTTCCACTCAGTCCCAGAGTCTTCACCAAGTCAGCCTTGTCATAAAGCAGCATGCTGCCTAAAGAAGGAGCACCAGCCAGTCAACCAAACTGTTCATTTCCTTACTCACCTGTATGTCCTGGGCAGAAAATCAATTAAAAGCTCTTGACCTTTGTCGAGATGCAAGCCACTCCAGCCAATTCATATTGCTTTCTATTTTACATAGTACAGTCTAGTACAAGGAAATTAATGAATTGCTTATATGTATATAGAGCTGGCTGCTTGCTTGACTGATTGACTGCTTGCTTTCTTGGCTGGTTGGTTGCCTGCTTGCATGGTTGGTTGATTAGTTGCTTGCTTGGGTGACTGGTTGGTTGCTTGCTTGATTGGTTGGCTGGCTGGTTGCTTGGCTAGTTGGTTGCTTGGCTAGCTAGTTGCTTGGGAGGCTGATTGGTTGCTTACTCAGTTGGCTAGCTGGCTGGTTGATTTCTTGGCTGGGGATTACTCTGGAAGACTAAGTTTTAACTCCACGAGTTTTAAGATTGATACAGACACTGGCACTCAGGTCAACTGAGCTTATAAAAGAGTGACATTGGTGAGGAGACTTTCATCCCTGACTCGGTATTAAAATACCACAGGGACTGTGTTGTACAGCTCCCCTTCCCCTCTCCAAGCTGAGAAACCACAGGGGTGTGCAAGACCAGTTCTGGAACTTGACATCTGCAGGACGTCACCTAGCCATGATTCATTCATTTATTCAGTAGCATGTCCTTTGCAGAACCTCAATCCCATATTAACCTTCCGGAAAACTTCTTGGTCATAAGCAAGATGTCCAGTGTTCAATACACCCATCTGGAGATCATCCGCCACATCCCGCACCTATCTTCTCTTTGGCCTTCATCTTCCTCTCTTCCCATGCATAAACCCTCAATGATTGTTCTCTCCAAACTTAGGTGACGTTTCAAGTAACCAAAATATTTCAATTTTCTTTGATTTATCTCTTTGGTAGCCATGATTCAGTACAGTACAAAATAAACTGGCTGAGATTAAGCCTGGATGGGTCATGCCTCCTTCGCAGGTGTTAGAGATTTATCAACAGAGTCGAACCCAATTCCAAGAGGGATGGTGCCATCTGGGGCAGAAGCAGTTTTTTTTCCGGCACTTGTTCACTTTGAACTCAAGCGTAGTCCATAACACTATTTCTAGCACTGCTGGACTGAAATTTTGCGTCAACATTTTAGTCCAACTGTCCGGTGTAGGGGTTGAACCAGATTGCACAGCACACCGAATGTTTAAGAACACACTTTCTTATCCATTCGGCCATGCTGACCACCTAGCAGTGAAGTTAATTACCATTATTAACTTCTGACACATTAACTTGCCAAGCGGGAATGAATATTTCCCATGTGCCCCAAACATCATGCCATGTGTGATTGGACTTTTACAATCAGTCAGGGCCTCTTGTTTCACCGATCACGACTGAACAGACACATAACTACTCAAATAAAATTATCCCCCTTTTTAAATACGCCGACAAGAAACCTGATTTCCCCTGTGGCCTTCCCATACATCCATACAACATGTGTGGCATGGAATGTGAGACTATTAAATAAACAAATATGAAGACTGCTGTGCTTGATGTACTTGTTAGATTTGTGTTCGCAATACATTCAATATGGCACTACATAGACCTAATATTTAGTGTTTGTACATAGCATAGTCTATACACATCCTACTTCAAGTGCACTAGACGTGTATGGATCAGCTTTCCTTATTACCAGTGTCCCTCGCCATCAGGTGAATCCACTCCGACTTCTGAGGTACTTGTAATTTACATCACCAAGGATGAAAAACCAACATTTCAGTTCAATTGAGGGGTATAGGGATTGAAAGAAATGATAAGTTAAAATCTCTAGATCTGATATTTGATCACAGACTGTCAAGGGGCAGAAAAATCTAAACACGATTCAGGAGCCAGCATATTATTTTTTAAACACGGGCTATGAAAAACACGAACCAAACTGCAATAAAGCTATACATTTTAATGAGCCTTAGGAGGCTGAGTGGTCTCGAGGTATGGTGTCTGCCTCGAGTGCTGGAGGTCCCGGGTTCAGGCCCCGGTGAGGACCGGGATTTATTTAAAAAATCCACCTGGACTTCCAGTAATACAATTTCCCCTGGTCTCTGGGTAGTGAGATCGGACGCCCGTGCGTATTGTTGCACACATTAAAAAATCCCTTGGAAAGTTGGAAATCGAAAAAGAGTAGCCTAACAGCACTGCCCGGGCAAAATTTTGAGTTAAAAATCTACCCAAAAAGTATTTCAGGATCCTCGCCGATACAACGGAGTTCGTGCATTGAGCTGAGTTTCTCCAGACTCAGGTTTGAGTTAGGAGGAAAACGGAGCACTTATGGGTTAAACCGTGTGCCGTGATGTTGATCCAACGAAACTAAACTAAACTATTTTAATGAGCCATTAAGTTCCTTTATTGGAGACTCATTCAAAGATATCATCATAAGATCACTTAAGTTATTTACACATCACTATAGCTTTCAAGCAGGCATCATTTGTTGCATCTTTCACTGGTATAATAGAAAGAGATGTCTCCTTCACCTTCCCATCTCTGATAAAATGAATATACAGTATAGGCCCTCATAATATCTGTCTGCATCTCCATTAAGTAAGATACTGACATATAAGCTTTCCTTTATTTCACATAACAAATTTTCATTAAGTTATGAGGTAATGTATTAAATAAATTCTCTTCCCTTATTCATTCACAAACTTCTCTGAAATAATCATATTTAGCTTGGCTAACAATACATCTAAACATTTAAAGTCAGTGCTGGTCTTTTATTTTTGGCAATACAATACAATGCTATGAAATTTACATTCATATGTTGCAGAATCCAATTCCCCCACCACAATTTGCAAAAGTAGCTCATTCAGGATTCTACTTTGTACTTTCAGCCTTCCAACACTTTAAGTATATAAAGGATTTGTCGTGCTTTTCAAGTTTCCAATTCAAAAGGTTCCAAACATAACTCAAATTCTGGCCTGCAGTATTGGTAAATTTACTGCTCAGTTCAAGATTCGTTCTTCATATCTAACCATGGCAGTAGTTCCAAATACGATTAATGAAATCACTATCTTCAATGCAACACCATCAATCACCAGCACTGGATCTACAAAGAAGATCTGATACGAGAGCAAGAAAAGAAAATGGATTGACAACATCAAAGACTTAACAATCACACAGAATGACACTATCTAGTGCTATTTACCGGCACATGACGGCAAAAGTGGAAGAAGATGATGATGATCTTCAATATTAGGTTTTTCATTGCCGTCTCCAACACAAAAATTTAATTTAAGCTAATAATGATCATCTTGAAACGACACTTGAATTGGTGACTTCTCGCCTTCGTTCTCTACTCTATAGCTTGGTGGTACATTTTCAGGCAAAGTCAGCCTACTTACAAAGAAATCTATAAGATTTCATTTTTATTTACTTGCACCTGTCAATTTACACAGATTTGTTCTTTTCATTTTCTAAAATTTAAGTAAGCATAAAACAAAAGACAACTCATTGAAAACGATGACGCTGGGTGTGCCGCTATCCAAATCAGGATGACTAACTCTACCATCCAAGTTACAGGACAGTAACCGTTAAAGGTAACATATCGCTGCAGAAATCACCAGTTGACTTGCAATGGTGCAAATATATATAATGGCAAGTTTATTATTCTGATTTCATGATACACGGGAACAGAAAACACATACAAAAACATATTTGGTACTCATTTTAAAAATAAGTAATGGACACGTTTAATAGGGAGCATTAAAAATATTTTTAGAAAAATATTTATAGTATTGAATTAGAAAATTCAGGTGCCAGGTACAAATTTTCAGGCATCATGACACCAAGCGCCTGTATTTTTCAACCCCTGGCCTGAACATATAAGTATCATGCAAAACAGACTATTATTAC
This sequence comes from Cepaea nemoralis, assembly GCA_014155875.1. Classification (NCBI taxonomy): domain Eukaryota; kingdom Metazoa; phylum Mollusca; class Gastropoda; order Stylommatophora; family Helicidae; genus Cepaea; species Cepaea nemoralis. The sequence continues at coordinate 75,417 of JACEFZ010018556.1, forward strand.
ATGCAAACTTGGCCTAACAGCACTGAAGACTATAGTGGCTTCTCACACGGAGCAGAGATTGCTTGTTTCATTGTTCAACCATCTAGTTCTCTCAATGAAGACTAGGGTGGCTTCTCACATGGAGCAGAGATTGCTTGTTCCAGTGTTCAACCATCTAGTTCTCTCACTGAAGACTATGGTGACTTCTCACATGAAGTAGAGATTGCTTGATTAATTGTTCAACCATCTAGTTCTCTCACTGAAGACTATGGTGGCAAATCATATGGAGCAGAGATTGCTTGTTTTATTGATCAACTATTTAGTTCTCTCACTGAAGACTATGGTGGCAAATCATGTGGAGCAGAGATTGCTTGTTTCATTGTTCAACCAACTAGTTCTCTCACTGAAGACTAAGATAGCCTCTCACATAGAGCAGAGATTGCTTACTTCATTGTTCAACCATTTAGTTCTCTCAATGAAGACTAAGATAGCTTCTCACATAAAGCAGAGATTGCTTGTTCCAGTGTTCAACCATGTAGTTCTCTCACTGAAGACCATGGTAGCTTCTCAAATGGAGCAGAGATTGCTTGTTCCAGTATTCAACCATCTAGTTCTTTCACTGAAGACTATGGTGGCTTATCACATAGAGCAGAAATTGCTTGTTTCATTATTCAACCATCTAGTTCTCTCACTGAAGACTATGGTGGCTTCTCATATGGAGCAGAGATTGCTTGTTCCAGTGTTCAACCATCTAGTTCTCTCACTGAAGACTATGGTGACTTCTCACATGGAGCAGAGATTGCTTGATTAATTGTTCAACCATCTAGTTCTCTCACTGAAGACTATGGTGGCAAATCATATGGAGCAGCGATTGCTTGTTTTATTGATCAACTATTTAGTTCTCTCACTGAAGACTGTGGTGGTTTCTCATATGGAGCAGAGATTGCTTGTTTCATTGTTCAACCATCTAGTTCTCTCAATGAAGACTAAGATAGTTTCTCACATAAAGCAGAGATTGCTTGTTCCAGTGTTCAACCATGTAGTTCTCTCACTGAAGACCATGGTAGCTTCTCAAATGGAGCAGAGATTGCTTGTTCCAGTATTCAACCATCTAGTTCTTTCACTGAAGACTATGGTGGCTTATCACATGGAGCAGAAATTGCTTGTTTCATTATTCAACCATCTAGTTCTCTCACGGAAGACTATGGTGGCTTCTCATATGGAGCAGAGATTGCTTGTTCCAGTGTTCAACCATCTAGTTCTCTCACCTGTAGACTATGGTGACTTCTCACATGGAGCAGAGAATGCTTGATTAATTGTTCAACCATCTAGTTCTCTCACTGAAGACTATGGTGGCAAATCATATGGAGCAGAGATTGCTTGTTTTATTGATCAACTATTTAGTTCTCTCACTGAAGACTGTGGTGGTTTCTCATATGGAGCAGAGATTGCTTGTTTCATTGTTCAACCAACTAGTTCTCTCAATGAAGACTAAGATAGCTTCTCACATAAAGCAGAGATTGCTTGTTCCAGTGTTCAACCATGTAGTTCTTTCACTGAAGACCATGGTAGCTTCTCAAATGGAGCAGAGATTGCTTGTTCCAGTATTCAACCATCTAGTTCTTTCACTGAAGACTATGGTGGCTTATCACATGGAGCAGAAATTGCTTGTTTCATTGTTCAACCATCTAGTTCTCTCACTGAAGACTATGGTGGCTTCTCATATGGAGCAGAGATTGCTTGTTCCAGTATTCAACCATCTAGTTCTCTCACTGAAGACTATGGTGGCTTCTCACATGGAACAGAGATTGCTTGTTTTATTGATCAACTATTTAATTCTCTCACTGAAGACTATGGTGGTTTCTCACATGGAACACAGATTGCTTGTTTAATTGTTCAACCATTTAGTTCTCTCAATGAAGACTAAGATAGCTTCTCACATGGAGCAGAGATTGCTTACTTCATTGTTCAACCATTTAGTTCTCTCAATGAAGACTAAGATAGCTTCTCACATGGAGCAGAGATTGCTTGTTTAATTGTTCAACCATTTAGTTCTCTCAATGAAGACTAAGATAGCTTCTCACATGGAGCAGAGATTGCTTGCTTCATTGTTTGACCAGCTAGTTCTCTCACTGAAGACTATGGTGAATTCTCACATGGAGCAGAGATTGCTTGTTTAATTGTTCAACCATCACGTTCTCTCACTGAAGATTATGGTGGCTTCTCACATGGAGCAGAGATTGCTTGTTCCATTGTTCAACCATCTAGTTCTCTCACTGACTATGGTCTGAGTATGTTAACACTATCGGTTTCACAGTGTGGAAACCTGGAACTGATCCAGAATGAAGGAATGTGATGTCTTTGGTTATGCACAAAATACCTCTGACAGAATGGTGAGAGACATCCTTGCACATGCATCTATGAAGTCTAGACTCACACTGGCACAGACCAAGGCCTACATGCAGCTGAGCTAAGAACTGACATAACTGCACTCAGGACATTCCCATACGCACTCCATCCACAGCCAAGAAAGAGTCATACTACTAATCGTTCTTACCGCTATCTGATTGAAAGATCTCCTTGTCTACCCTCTCAGTCTTGAGATTCTTCCAGGATCCCTGCTGATCCCCCACAATATTATTCTTTCCACATACAGGTTTACAATCTGTCCCCCGCCTTCTCCACCTGGGCCCACAGGTGCTCGACCACCTCTCCCTTGTCCATATTGCCTACATACAAATCACCAATAGTGGCAGGCAGCCAATGAATGGTAACTTACATGTCACCTCATGTAAATGATCGTACACCTAGTGAGTCATACAGGCAAAAACAATGCATTGATGTTAACAGCGAAACAATGACCTTAGTTAAAGGGGATCTGTATATGTTTAATGAACAATATAGTATAAAAAATCCATAATAACCCACTTGCATGTAAGCACAGTGTTATAATGGTTTAACCCTTTACAGGTCACAGCGTCCGATTCCGGCCGATGCCATAAAACGATCGTAGCGTCCGATTCTGGCCGATACTATTATGCATTGTAAAATCGCGATCTCTCGGCCTTCCGACACTTCCGACGGCTACTTTCGCTTTCGCCGACAGCTTGACAACGTGGCCGCCATTTGTAAACGCGATAGTATGAATTTGAACGGACTTTTAAGGACAATTTTTGATAGTTTTCGGGATTTTTACGCTGTTTTTCAAAATGGATTTCGGCGATTCTTCAAGTGATAGCCGAGATTTCGCTAGGTTCATTTTAAATGACATTAAAGTGCACGAAGTTGACTATTAATCGGAGCTAGATAGCAGTGCAAAGCGTTACTTTGCATTAGCAGTCTGAGTCGGACTTTAAAGAAAGTGATTATGATTCTGAAAATGTGTTTGTAAATTGCTGTATAGATGACGGAAAATCACAAGCAACATGCCGTATTTCGTAAATATTTGTGTTCATATATTGATTACCGACAACAATCACGTGAGTAACATATTCTACATGCTTTTCCCTTCATTGTGTTGTTTATTTAACTAAAATCGGTTGACTAACACCTTATTTGTGATGTTTTTACTAACGCGACCCGAAATTTTACCAAACCTGAAAAAATCTTGCCCGTTCAGGGCTAGAAAACGGACAAGCGTCTGCCCTGTAAAGGGTTAATTCATCATCTACTTTTATATTTAATATTTTGTTTCCAACAGACAGGTTAATTTTTAAAGAAAGGTAAGACACATCATCTACTTTTATATTTAATATTTTGTTTCCAACAGACAGGTTAATTTTTAAAGAAAGGTAAGACATTATGGTAAACATTACCATAATGTTTCCACTAAAATTTATGCTGTAGTGAATCTTGAAGAGACCAAGGGGGAGACCAAGAAGAAAGTACCTGGATGGCTTGGCCACGTGGCATGGTCGAGAAAGGAATACGGAGCTGATCCACGACTCTGGTGATTGAGTGAGATGGCAGAACATGACCGCCCACGCTTACCGGCATGGCACATGATGGATGGATGGAATCTTGTGTGAGGCAAAATCGATTCCAGATACACGAACAATATCACGGGCATAGCCTTTGATACAAGTTAGCAATTATGTTATTTGCTCTGTCTGTCGCTTACAGGTCTCTGACTCATAATTAATTCACCAAAATAGTAATATATTCACTTATAATTTATGTAGGGACTTTAATAGAGGCAGCATTGGGTTTAATTTTCTCTGCTGTACAATATGTTTATAATAAACTTTAAAGAATTAGAGAAATGATATAAATATACTTAATTACTATACTTCACGGTGTTTCTTGTTAAATAAATAAGATCTCCAGCCTGCCCTATTGTTTTTATTGATGTACAATGTACTTATTCCTTTGATCTTCAGCATTGTTTGCACTGTTATTGTTTTAGTTTTTGTTATCCTTTCCTGTAAACTGTACAGTTGTACAGTGTACAATTTCTTTTGCTGCTGAATCACACTCTCTGCTTAGAACTGACTGCTGACATGTCTACTGACATAGACTATTGAATGAAAAATCGGCACTCTTCCGAATTGCGGTCCCAAATAGTTCCGCAGTGAATACGTGATTTTGGTATATCTTACAGAGCCTCAATGGGTCAAAGGTAATAGGTCAAAGGCAATAGGTCAAAGGCAAGTCTATGTGATGTCATCGGCACTAACTACATGACATATTTTTGTTAAACGTTGTCGTGTTCTCAGTGGCATAGCGGTAATTATCTCCGCCTGTAACGCGGGAGACCGTGGTTCGATTCCCCACCGGCGAAATGGGGTGATTTTTTTTTTCAATTTTCATAAATTAATTAAGCGAAAACGACAAGATAACTATGTACAAAGACAGTTATTCGGCATATTGACAAAAT
>JACEFZ010018557.1:0-12805 GCA_014155875.1 Cepaea nemoralis
ACTAACTAACTAACTTACTAACTAACTAACTAACTAACTAACTAACTAACTTACTAACTAACTAACTAACTAACTAACTAACTAACTAACTATAACAACCATATACGAACTAAACATGTATGCGAAATGTTAAAAAATCGCTACTACATAACTAATTAACTAATTATGATTACATTAATCGTAATAAGAATAAGTAAACTATACAATGGAGCAAGATACTTAGTATATACCTAATGTACCAGGATTTGGTAAGAGGGCATGTCGTCTGTACTGAGACAGTGTTCATTTTACTTGCGATTGAAAGTTTCTTTGGTTTGCTGTGTAACTATGTTCTACAACTGAGTATGCTGTGTATCTATCCTAGGCTTGAGGATGCGTATGTTTAGGCGTTTCTTATGTCTTGCATTATATTTAAACAAAGGCCAAACATAATTTTGAGCACTTTTAGATATGATTCTATACATTATTAACTGCTTAGTGAAAAGCAAGAGTTTAAGCAGTGGAAATAGCTTAAAACGTTGATATAGATTATAAATGCTCTATTCTAGATAGTTAAATAACATTCCAGCTTTAAATTAATGTTGAAGACATTCTCACTTAGTGAAGAAAAGACACTGACCAACCCATCTCGTAATGCCCAAACATATTTCACGTGTTGCTAATCCTATCAGTTCATATCTCTACTGTAACACCCAAGTTGCGATGACCCCAGAGTGCAAAAGAAACGTGATAGAGAAGATTGATATCGTGAGCTTACGTTTAAAACATCAGCCTAAGACGCACTTACTCTTGTACGTTTAACACACTAGCCTAGAATGCACTTACTCTTGTACGTCTAACATACTAGCCTAGAATGCACTTACCCCTGTAAATCAAGGCTTGGATTCCGAGTCCCATTACGAGCAGAGCTAGTCCAGGCATCGTTGGTTGTTGTGTGTGCCCGTCACGATGTTGGAAAGCGGTCGGTGCCTCCTCTCTACCTCTCACTGTGGCAGGTAGCTAGATCCTGACCGCAGCCAGAACAAATTGGGAATGGGAGACATAAACACGCACCACAGTCTCAGAGGGGGTGGGGGGGGGAATTGTTTTTTTTAATTATATATATATATATATATATATATATATATAATATATATATATATATATATATATATATATATATATATATATATATATACACCGAAGCTTAGTCCCCCTTTCCCCGCCTGACTACTCAATTGTGATTCGCGGTGGCTATATATATATATATATATATATATATATATATATATATATATATATATATATATATATATACATATATATACGAGGGTAAATTAATAAGTAAGTCACAGATAGCTGTAGAAAAATAACTAAATATGACAACAGCTTGAAACAAGTTTATTTTTATACTTACATTGTCCCTTTGTTTCTCAACATAATTTCAACCAACATTGATGAACTTATTCCATCTATTCCATCATTTTATCATTCCTCCCAAACACGCTGCATAGAACTGTGTGCCCAGTTTTCTAAACCACGTTTCACTTCACATTCAACTTCGGCATCATTCGCGAAATGTCTCCCGCCAAGGTGCGTTGCCAGTGTTTATGCTGACAAATGTTTGTCACGTAAAGCGTTACATAGCTGGGTAGAAAAGTTTACGAGTTCCAGTCAATAAGTAAGACACACAGTTCTAAGGGATGGCCGATAAATGAAAACAAAGCAAGCAGTTCTATGCAGCCGGTTTAGGAGGATTGATAAAACGAAGGGATGAGTGCATCAATGGTGGTGGAAATTATGTTGAAATATAAAGGGACAATGTATGTATAAAAATAAACAGGTTTCAAGTTGTTATCATGCGTAGTTATTTTTCTACAGCCATTGGTGACTTACATATTAACTTATCCTCGTATATATATATATATATATATATATATATATATATATATATATATATATATATATATATATATTATATATATATAAGCTTCGGTTCAAATGCCACATGTGCTACAAGCGTACTTTCTTTTTGGTTAAACGAGTTTGTTAAATATCCTTTACAAGAGGTTGCAGTCAATCCCGACATTTCTAGTTTGCCATTGCTTTCTGAACGACCAGGACTCATGCGATTGTAAGGAAACCAACGCTTCCCATTCACCCGCAGCTCAGTTGCGGTATGAGGGATTACGAATTCTTTTGTAACGCCTTCGCCATTCGGCCGGTGGTATGCATATTTATTTACTGTACCATATCTATACTGTCATTGATATTTCTTTGCCTCTAAATCCAGATCGTTGCTGTTGTTTGTTGTAATTGTTGTTGTATGCTATTATCTTTTGTTGTGCCTTTTTTATACTCATAAGATGTACATACCACTGTATTTGTTGGCCGTCGATGAGTAGGATTTAAAATGTCATGCCTGTCATATTTCCAATGTCATCGTTTGGCATGCCGTGCCCTCTGGACACCTTAACGGTCTGTTTCAAGCATTGCATGCCACACATGACGAGTTTTCTGTGGTCCGTTCAGGACACGGACCACATTTCACACTGGCAACAAAATGTTGGATGTTTGAGTAAAGATGATAGTTGGTAAGTTGTTGCCTTTCTTTACTTAGAGACATATTTTGCATCCCCCCCCCCCCCCGCACCTGTTTTTCTGGTTGAGTCATTAATTGAGAAAACATAAATTGCTTCACAACTAGAGATACGGCACTAGATTACTATATTGTTAAGCTAGTCCACTGACAGAACTGATCAATATAGTAATCCCGAGTTGAATCTCCAGTTATGAAACAGAGGTCCACATGGTCCTTAATGTGCTTGCGCTTAAACTCCCTGTGCGATGATGGCACGGTACGGAGTTCATCCCCTACACCATCAGTTGGACGATTTCTTGTTTAGACAGCAAAGACAAACAACTGAACGTAAAATTGCCTAGAAAATTATCCTGAGAGTGGGGTTGATCATAACGTCCTGCAAAGGACATACAGCATATTGTAAAGTCCAATAACAATTTCACCACTACAGCTTCTCTGTGTCAGATCTTATCAAGCAATCAAATACCGTATTCACAACGAAAGTTGGTTGCAATTGATCTTCAGAACTGTCACGCTTTGTTTGTACACCATAAAAGTCTGCCGTTTCTCCATCTCTTGATGTTTCTTTCCCACTTGCATCATTCTCTATCTCTTGAACGCCTACTTTCGACTCTCTTCCCTCATATGGTTTTAATATATGTGTGGCATGCCTCTTCAAGTTGCCAAAATATTTGACGTCTGTTTTATCTCTGCCATATGTTTTTACTGTTACAGCTTTTATAGATCATGTACAATAGTTTATTTTTGTTTCTACGATTACGAGCTGTTCGTCTGTACAATCCCATTTTCTACCCCGTGAGGCGTACAGGATATTCGGCGCTAGTCCCATATTTTATAGATCAATAGACACTCGATGGGTGATGTGGTCAAGATATGGGTGATGTGGTCAATAGATGGGTCATGTGGTCAACGGATGAGAGATGTAGTCAATAGATGGGTGATGTGGTCAATAGATAGGTGATGTATTCAAAAGATGGGTGATGTGGTCAATAGATGGGTGATGTGGTCAATAGATGGGTGATGTGGTCAATAGATGGGTGATGTGGCAATAGATGGGTGATGTTGGTCAGTAGATGGTGGATGTTTTTAATAGAAAGATGATATGGCAAATAGATGGGTGATGTGGTCGATAGATGGGTGATGTGGTCAATAGATGGGTGATGTGGTCAATAGATGGTCGATGTGGTCAGTAGATGGTGGATGTGGTCAGTAGATGGTGGATGTTTTTAATAGATAGATGATATGGCAAATAGATGGGTGATGTGGTTAATAGGTAGGCGTTGTGGTTAATAGATGTGTGTTGTGGTCAATAGATGGGTGATGTGGTCAATAGATGAGTGATGTGGTCAATAGCTGGGTGATATGGTCAATAGATGGATGTTGTGGTCAATAGATGAGTGATGTTGTAAATGGATGGGTGATATGGTCAACAGATGGATAATGTGGTCAATAGATGGGTGATGTGGTCAATAGATGGGTGCTGTGGTCAATAGATGGGTGATGTGGTCAATAGGTGGGTGATGTGGTCAATAGCTGGGTGATGTGGTCAATAGATGGGTGATGTGGTCAAGAGATGAGTGATATTGTCAATAGTTGGGTGATGTAGTCAATAGATGCGTGGTGTGGTCAATAGATGGGTGAAGGGCTCGGTTTATATCGTTGTGGGATGAGTATTTTCGTATCTAATTATTGCTACTTTTTCCAATACAGATTACTAAAGAGTTAGGCGTATTATTTTTCTAAGATTATCTCTTGCAGGCATGTACTTACTTATTAATAGTACGGTGTCAAAAGTTTTATCGTAATTCATGAAACAAATAAATATGTTTCTAAAAGTCCATAAATTATTCAGTCAACATCCTTAAGCAGAATATGGCCTCACTGCTGACGATACTTTCACAGGAAACCGATTTGTTCTTCAATCACTTGTTTATCTACTTTATTTTCGCGTCCTCTATTTTCTTGCAGTATGCGTGAATCCATATTTATTTTGCGGCTCAGAAAATGTCTCTTTAAATATATTATTGAATATTCTGGGCTGATCTTGGCTTTATTTTTCTTTGTATTATTTTGTCCATGACATCATCAGTCATCTCTGTTTTTTTTTTTTTTTTAAATTATTTGTTTTGCTTCGCTGACACAATGATATGTGTTGTTTGTGTACTAGTTTTTCAGCACTTTCATTGTGTATTTAACTCTCTTATATTGGAGCCTATAGTGATTTTAACATTCAAATGTAGACTAAAGTGCGAGGAATATTTGACAAGGAAGAACAGAACAGTGTACAGCACAGAACAGCCACTCTCAGCTTCCTTGTTGACGAATACCCACAGGACCGCTGGATCCGAGTTTACACAGATGGGTCAGCGCAAAATGCTGTCCGAAATGGAGGAGCGGAAGTGTACGTAGAATACCCAAATAATACTAGTGACACGGCCAGAGTTCCAACAGGACAGTACTGCCATAACTATGATGCTGAAATTGAGGCAATCAAGATAGCAACAGAGAAATTACTAAATACCAACCATGGTGCACAGCCTGTGGTGTTGTTGACAGATGCAAAATCGGTGCTCGAGGCGCTCCTGTCTGGGAAATTGCCAGTACTAAGAACACTACTTTCTGAACTTAGCAGTCAGCATAAGGTCACCATGCAGTGGATACCATCCCACTGTGAAGTACCCGGAAACTACAGACATGATCAATTGGCTAAGGAAGGAGCAAAAGAGGAACAGCCTGATGTACCCATTACATACCACCAAAAGAAAAGAATGATCAAATCAGTCAGAAGGCCACCAAAAACCTGCTCAAGACGACTACAGATTGCACAACCACATGTATACAAAGTTCAAGATTGGTGACTCAGCCATGTGCACATGTTGTTTGGCGCCGCAGACAACAGAGCACATACTCCAAGACTGCCCAAACTACAACATATCCAGGCGAACAATCTGGCCTAGAGAGACAAAGAAGATAAACTCTATGGACCGCTGAATGAACTAAAAAAGACTGTTAGATTCACACAGAAGACAACATTGCAGTTATAGATGTATTTCAAGCGAACGAAAGAAGAAGAAGAAATGTAGAATTGTTTAAACACCATAATTATATGGTATAATATAAATGGAAACATGCGTTAAACTATCCAGCTTAATTAAAAGTCGAAGACAGTAATTAAAAATATTGACATCTTCTGGAGACCTAAATATAACCCTGGGTTGACTCAAACATTCAAGTGACAAGTTGCTAATAAAATAGCAATCTAGCTGTTTTAATACGCGACAGAGCATGATGATAATAACAACATAAAAAGTAAGAGCTTCAATTCATGGAAGTAATTGCTTCATAGATACATTTAAAGTCAAGGCATCAAAATCTTAGAAGATCACACTCACGCATATTATCCTAATTGATGCAGCAACAAAATCATTACCGGTTGTAATAAGCAATGACTAGTCAATAGTGTCAGTGACATCTTCCTGTTTACAAGTGCAGGAAAAAGATGGTGACGGGATGTTTACATCTATATATTTACAACTAGCAACCAAGCGGTATAGAAGAGCGCACATGCGCAGTGGTAACGAACAGCGACTGCTAGATTGAATGGGATGGGAAACCTCAGAATTGACGTAATTTTCTTAACACTCTCCATTCCTTATTCCGTTACCCCTATCCCGTTTAACTTCAGAAGAGAAGTTATAATTAGAGCCATTCCAGCCTCATATTAATAATTCTATGACCGAATCAGCCACATTTCGGATATTTATTTGAAAAGGACTATTGACCATGGTAGGTAATGGTGACTAGTAGCTAACGCTCTACAAACAGAAACCTGCTGATTATAATCCATGCCGTGTGGTATTGGTAGTCACGTCTGTCCACAGTCTTCTGTCTATTATAATCCATGCCGTGTGGTATTGGTGGTCATGTCTGTCTACAGTCTTCTGTCTATTATAATCCATGCCGTGTGGTATTGGTGGTCATGTCTGTCTACAGTCTTCTGTCTATTATAATCCATGCCGTGTGGTATTGGTGGTCACGTCTGTCTACAGTCTTCTGTCTATTATAATCCATGCCGTGTGGTATTGGTGGTCATGTCTGTCTACAGTCTTCTGTCTATTATAATCCATGCCGTGTGGTATTGGTGGTCATGTCTGTCTACAGTCTTCTGTCTATTATAATCCATGCCGTGTGGTATTGGTAGTCACGTCTGTCTACAGTCTTCTGTCTATTATAATCCATGCCGTGTGGTATTGGTAGTCACGTCTGTCTACAGTCTTCTGTCTATTATAATCCATGCCGTGTGGTATTGGTGGTCACGTCTGTCTACAGTCTTCTGTCTATTATAACCCATGCCGTGTGGTATTGGTGGTCATGTCTGTCTACAGTCTTCTGTCTATTATAATCCATGCCGTGTGGTATTGGTGGTCATGTCTGTCTACAGTCTTCTGTCTATTATAACCCATGCCGTGTGGTATTGGTGGTCATGTCTGTCTACAGTCTTCTGTCTATTATAATCCATGCCGTGTGGTATTGGTAGTCATGTCTGTCTACAGTCTTCTGTCTATTGTACTGCCAGTCATATCTCAATACCGATGTTCCTCATTATATGATGTCCAATTGTCCAGTTACTTCTCCCTTGGCCTTCCACCCCCACCCCCTTCCTCTCCCTCCCTCCCCCGTCCATATTTCCCGTTGGTACGACATACTTCAGCTTTCCCTTCTCATGACATGCGCAAACTATGCGAGGACTATCCTTTTCTGGTGCGTAAAACCATGCCTCTTTGTGAGTAAAGTTCTTTCAAGATATCTTCATTACTCTTTCTATCCGTCGACGGTTCATTCATAACTTTTCGATAAAACCACATCTCTGCATCTTCCACATAATTTCACACTTGTTGCTGCATAGTTCATAATTCGCTACCGTACATTAGGAATCGCTAAATTTAGCTGTTAAGAATCTGTTCACATTGGTTTCATTACGTCGATGTTACATATGAGAAGCCATTATTTTATTTGCAATTAACATTACTTCTCTTTTTTTTTGTTGCTGTTAGAAAGATATGATTTAATGTAAATACTCAATATTTGTTCTGTGGGAAATTAATAACAGGCTATAGACATGTGGTTACAAATGGATAACATCATAGCCAAATTACAAGAATACTGAAATTGTTTCCATATAAATAAATTCAAAATGCTGAATTTAAAGTAAAGGATAAATAAAGTTTATCGACTAATTACTTATAGGCTACAGAGTGTAGTTCTGTGTAAAATATATGAATAACGCCACGTGATAATAATAAGACGGTCTCCGTGACAAAGTGCTTACGGACGCGATTCGTAAGCCCGCTTACCCGCGTTCGAAACACAGCAGCGACCGATTTGACAGCAGATCGCGTTGCGCTGGGTTTTAACGAATTGTCATGAAAGCCGGTCGTTCAAGTAAAGAACTCTTCTATATATTTTGATAGGGATCATGCTGTAATTACAGAGTAGACAAGTAAAGAACTCTTCTGCACATTTTGATCGGGATCATGCTGTAATTACAGAGTAGGCAAGTAAAGAACTCTTCTACACATCTTGGTTGGGGTCATGCTGTAATTACAGAGTAGGCAAGTAAAGAACTCTTCAACACATCTTGGTTGGGATCATGCTGTAATTACAGAGTAGGCAAGTAAAGAACTCTTCTACACATCTTGGTTGGGATCATGCTGTAATTACAGAGTAGGCAAGTAAAGAACTCTTCTACACATCTTGGTTGGGATCATGCTGTAATTACAGAGTAGGCAAGTAAAGAACTCTTCAATACATCTTGGTTGGGATCATGCTGTAATTACAGAGTAGGCAAGTAAAGAACTCTTCTGCACATTTTGATCGGGATCATGCTGTAATTACAGAGTAGGCAAGTAAAGAACTCTTCTACACATCTTGGTTGGGATCATGCTGTAATTACAGAGTAGTCAAGTAAAGAACTCTTCAACACATCTTGGTTGGGATCATGCTGTAATTACAGAGTAGGCAAGTAAAGAACTGTTCTACACATCTTGGTTGGGATCATGCTGTAATTACAGAGTAGGCAAGTAAAGAAATCTTCAACACATCTTGGTTGGGATCATGCTGTAATTACAGAGTAAGCAAGTAAAGAACTCTTCTACACATCTTGGAGCGAGTTAGGTATATAGTGCTAGTCCCATATTTTCAGCCTAATCGGCACCCGATGGGTGATGTAACAGATGTTACGCCGCCTTTACATCATAGAAAAATCACCTAGTACCGATTTTAGGCTGGTTGACTTAAGTGCTCAAGTCAATTTTAAAAAAACCAGAAATGCCTAACTTGATAGTGATTTGAACACATGACCATCGGTTCAGGAGGCAAGCGTGCTAGTCACTAATCTTTGCTAGCCGAGACCGCTCCAGAGACAGCAACCACTCTGTTCTGATCCACCCCGTCTCTATCCTCTTGAGCATGCTTATTGAGTCACTAAGGAAACATGCCCCAGTGCATGTCTGTGTCTCGAGACATGTTATTGCTTTTCTTACTGCCATGACTTCCATAGTCAGGCTACTTGTGGTCAAAACAAAAGCACCAGAGTCCTCCTTCACAATTCTCCCTCCGACCCACGCCGTAAAGGCCCATGAGCTTCTCACATGTCGGACGACCGACACATCTTTGTAAATGACAGCATCACCGTCTAACGAATTCTCGAAAATCAACGCTTGTACTTCCGCCTCCACAGCAGACGAATTTTCTTGTCTGCACTTTCTGTCTAGTTGGATGCAAACTGAAAAGGACGTACAGAAATCTGTCGGCAATTGTACCCACTCCTCGCCAGGATCTAAGTCCTCCGGTGAACACACCTGTTGAAGAATGTCTTCCGCTTGACCCATTCACGACCTTCCTGTTTTTAACCTGCCGACCTTAACCTTCCTAATTTCACTATGCAGTGAATGTTGTGTGTTTGCGGTGACTCTGAGGTAGGCACGTGCTCTGCAAATATGTAGTCTGTCTTCAAAGGTTGGAAAATCAAGAAGGTAGCGCATCGCCCTGCATGCTGTATCTCTTGTATATCCAAGAATAATGCGCATAGCTTCGTTTTGTATCCTTTCCATCCTTTCTATATGCTTACGGCTGAGAGTCAGGATCACCATCGCGTACTTAAAAACAGACATGACCAACCCCTCGTATAGGGGGTATAGATGGCGCTGCTCACAGTTTGCTGCCGCCATCACCCGCATCGTAGCCAAACCCCACTTGACCTTAGTTATCACCTGGTCCATGTGCTCATTATAAGTGTCACGATACTAGAGGTCAACGATCCGAAATGTTACAAGAACCACGATAGACGGCCTAAGCCGCGGCATTTTGTTTGTTGTGAGAGCCTTAATTGAACGATTGGAACGAAGTCTCGTGGATAACGGAAGATTGTCGACCAGGAAACTTCAAAGACCAGAGTTCGTATTTAAATTAACGGACGACGGAAAAACAGCGATTTCAAAACATTTGAATACCGATGTATCGCGATAGAGTATTTCACTAACCTTTGAAGTGGGAAAACGGAGATTCGCGATCAAGCCGTATCACAGCCGTTTGTAGTAACGGAGGTGAATATCGGTGATCGGAGGAGACGAGTAAATAATCCTTGATGTCCCGAAATGACCGGGCATCAAAGGATAAATTCGGTTGTATTGAGAAAAAGATGAATAGGACAGGAGGGGGAATTGGTGGAATAACCCATATAGGCTGGAAATTCTAGTGGAATTTAGTGTGCTACTTGGCTTCCACGAGAGAAGTGGTGGTTTATTCTTGAGTGATTATGAAAAGGGAGTTACAATGTTTCAAGTCGGATAATACTGACGAGCATTTTGTATTTATTGTGCAATTAGTATTCCCGATTCAGCCGAGGATAATTATAAGGTAGTTGTGGTGTAGAGTATAAATCTAACATAGTGTATTTGAGTGTGAGACCGTAATAATGGGCGTCGGCCGAATTTAGCTGAGAAGTAACATAATGGATTGTGTAAATTATCAGTGCACTCGATAGAAAAAGTACTAAGATAATATAGGATAAGTATGATACGAGATTCTAGTATAGATGGTTACTGGGATTTCGGAGCTCTTTTATGACATTTCCTTCTTTATCTAGTCTTAAGTTATATGTATACTCCTATGTCTTATGTCAGAGGTCATTTCTCTGTATATATGTATATATATTATATATATATATATATATATATATATATATATATATATATATATATATATATATATATATATATATATATATATATATATATATATATAACTGATAAGGGCCATAAGCCTACTCTCACCTCTAATGAGTATGAGTTAGGTTGATAGCACCTGATATTGTATATTTACCAGGTTCCTAGGACGAAAGAAATAGCAACACTCCTGAAAAGAAAGAATGGAAGCTACTCTGGGACAGTGATAACTATCGGCCAGATTGAAGTCTGATATTACATATACATGTCAACCAGCTCTAAAGATAACGACATCATAAGTCTGTCCTGATATGATACTGACAGCAGAAGATATGTCAACTCCACATAGAACGGATTGGCAATATGGTTCACATGACCATAAGATAAAATATAAACAAACGGTAATACCAGAACTTTTCCTCTGAATGCATGAGTAACATTCTTAGACTTTAAGACAGTGTGTCAGTGTAATATATACGCAGGGTTGTGACTAGTCCTACATCCATAGACTATAATACATTAACTGTGTCGGATGTGTAAACATTCCCTGGAGTTTAAGAAAAACATTCAAACATTGGATATCACAACCTGAAAGACATTACATATAAGAAACACGCTGTTGTGGAAATACATTTTATATTGTGAAGACATCCTCAACATCAAGCAGAGAGAAAATACCCTGGGTGAGAGTAAACAAGTTATGTGCTGTGGTGCCAATCTATGCCGTTGTGTGATGAGCACAGTGAGATGAATCTTAGTGTGTCAATCTTACCTCACATACAAGATAGAACACAACAACAACGTCTTTACATACACTCTATATACACCCATGACACTTTTTATTCAATAAATCATGTTAGTATTTATTGGAGGACAATGTTGTGTGGGTATGTTCTGAAGGAAAGTAAAGAGGGGTGATGACATTGCGATAAGAGAGAGAGAGAGAGAGAGAGAGAGAGAGAGAGAGAGAGAGAGAGAGAGAGAGAGAGAGAGAGAGAGAGAGATAGAGAGAGAGAATAGAAGATGGGAACGGGGGTGTGTAGACAAAGGTCAGGCAATAGACCAAATAGTGGAAAAAGGGAAATTGAAGTGTGCTTGTTGATTCTACTGTCCCCACAGAGACGAACAAGTGACATTTAATGGGGGATTCGTCCGGGATATATGGTAACTTTAAAGGAGAGCAACGTCCAAGGTATGTGTATATATATATATATATATATATATATATATATATATATATATATATATATATATATATATATATATATATATAGGGTGACTTTATATGGTAGCACGTCTATGGGATATGTATACAGTGAATAAATGTGAACAGGTCTATGGGATATATTGTGATATTGCATTATATATTGGGCTACACTACATTGCTGTTGGGGACATTATTGTCGGGAAAATAAAGATCAAGACAGGGTGAATGTGGATAGGTGTTAAGACACATTACATACCTGTTCACACTTTACACGTCTACATAAGTCTTTATCCTAAATCTCCTCTTGTCGTTGAGAGATTGGTTGTGGTGTACTGTGTGGTGTCATATATATATATATATATATATATATATATATATATATATATATATATATATATATATATATATATATATATATATATATATATATATATATATATATATATATATATATATATAGATATATATATATATATAGACATAGATAAATAATTATATATAAATACATATTAAATTTAGATAGTGAGTAATTACTTACTGCCTTGGGGTGTCTTTACTCAACCTGCTGACTCACCTGCTTTAACTATGGCCACTCCTAAACTAACTACGGCAGAACTAAGGGCAAAAGGGGAAGAAATTGGTTTATCAGGTTCGGCACTAACCGATTACGTACAGGAGGTGGAGAGGGAGCTTCGCCAAGCAGAAAGGGAAGATCGAAAGGCCGAGTTTTAATTGAGAAGAATGGAGTTGGAGAACAAGAGATTGGGGGGAAAAGGAACAGGCCAACAAGAG
>JACEFZ010018558.1:0-18726 GCA_014155875.1 Cepaea nemoralis
TGTTGCTTTAAAACATCATCAGTACTGAAGCAATAATTAAATGCCTTGTGCAGAAACAAAGACTGAAGCAATAATAAACCAGGTACATGTTATTTCATGTTCCTGTATTTCGCAAGATGCTAGCAGTCACAGTTCGCAGAAAATATTTCCGATCGTTGTTCAATACTTTGACAGGAAAGCAGGTGGAATCCAAACTAAGATTCTCGAGTTAGACAACACACCAAATGGAACCTGAGAAATTATATCACAGTATACTTTGAGAACACTCCAAAAAAATGATTTGTACTCCAAATGTGTGTGTGTGTGTTTTTTTTTTTCTGGTGACAATGCCAATGTGAATTTTGGAGGCATTAACAGAAGAGAAGGTAGAAATATGTTCTCGCATTTGAAGGAAGCCTTGAGCAAGCCGTTAGTAGGCGTTGGATGTTCTGCTCATGTTCTGCACAACTGCATCCAACACGGCGCAGATTTAATGCAGATTGATGTTGAATCTATTGTCTTGAAGATATTCAATTACTTTTCTATATACACTGTCAGAACAGAAACTTTAAAGGATTTTTATGACTATGTCAACATTAACTATCAGTAACTACTCTATCACTCTAATACTAGATGGCTCAGTTTGTTTCCAGCTGTTGAGAAGCTGTTGAGGCTGTTTACTGCTTTGAAAGAATATTTTCTTCTGTAAACCAACCACATGCTATGATTTTTTTTTAAATTTGAGAACGATTTTTCAGAAGTTTACCTTTGGTTTGTGCATTCTTTGATGTCTGTCTTCCAACTCAATATTTGGTCATTGAAAAAGAAGAAACATGAGTGTTAGAGGTTATGAGCCTTCTTCACACAACCTTGGAAGTTTTGAAAGGCAGATTGAAGGAGATATTTATTTCACTGAAAGTCAGGGAGATGTTGAGAAGACTTCAGGAAAGTGGTCGAGAAGAAGAGTGTAATAGTTTTATGGCAGACGTTAGGTGGTATGAAGCATGCTTAGTTACTTAGAAAAGTGATTGAAACCTGTTGATGAATTTCAGTGTTTGGTTGAATGTACTTAAATAAAATCAAAGACTGTACATTTGATGACCTTTTGACATGCATATTGTACTTGAAAGAGAAGAGTATTATTGTAGATGAAGTTCAATTTTTTGACCAATACTGCAATCTTAAATCAGTTGTGCATTTTTGAAAGACTCTTGCATGAACAGTAAGTGTTTATTTTTCCAAACTTGCCCAAATGCATGTTGCTTTTCAGAGTTACTTAAAGTTTGTGAAGTATTCTTCTGTATCCATGGACACAATAGCAATGTGGAAAGAGTGTTCTCCTTGAATAATGCTCAATGGACAAAGGAAAGGAACAGACTCTTACTCGACTCTGTAAAGGGCATACTTCTCACAAAGTACAATTTGAAGAATCTTACCTGTAAACAGTTTTATGCATATGTGATTGCTAACGAGGATCTTCTACGAAAAGTTGGCTCCTCCGAGAAATATGTTGCGTAATTAATAAAGATTATAAGGTAATAATTTACAATCGGCTGTTTAAATAGTGTTTTTATTGTTTTAGCATTTTGAAAAAGGCCTCCATTGAATTTATATTTATTCTTTAACATGATTGTTTCTTGGTCGATTCACTAACAGTAAGATACACTTATAGGCGGCTATTGTAATAAAATTGTACTGATTGTGGGTTTAATCTGGAACGATTCAAATGAAACATTCAATATGTCCTACTTTGTCCTCCTGTTTGTATTATTATGTACTCCATTTGGTGCCCACGTATCTGGCAACCCTAGTATTGGGTGTATTCCACACTCCAGTCAGTGGGACCTACATACTGACTTCTCGTCCTTGTCGTGGGGACGTAAATTACAAGTACCTCATAGAGGATTCGCTTGATGGCGAGGGGCACTGGTAGTAGGGAAATCTAACTCTCACTCAAAATCAGTCCAGTTCCCTCACTGGTAGTAGGGAAATCTAACTCTCACTCAAAATCAGTCCAGTTCCCTCACTGGTAGTAGGGAAATCTAACTCTCACTCAAAATCAGTCCAGTTCCCTCACTGGATAGTAGGGAAATCTAACTCTCACTCAAAATCAGTCCAGTTCCCTCACTGGTAGTAGGGAAATCTAACTCTCACTCAAAATCAGTCCAGTTCCCTCACTGGTAGTAGGGAAATCTAACTCTCACTCAAAATCAGTCCAGTTCCCTCACTGGTAGTAGGGAAATCTAACTCTCACTCAAAATCAGTCCAGTTCCCTCACTGGTAGTAGGGAAATCTAACTCTCACTCAAAATCAGTCCAGTTCCCTCACTGGTAGTAGGGAAATCTAACTCTCACTCAAAATCAGTCCAGTTCCCTCACTGGTAGTAGGGAAATCTAACTCTCACTCAAAATCAGTCCAGTTCCCTCACTGGTAGTAGGGAAATCTAACTCTCACTCAAAATCAGTCCAGTTCCCTCACTGGTAGTAGGGAAATCTAACTCTCACTCAAAATCAGTCCAGTTCCCTCACTGGTAGTAGGGAAATCTAACTCTCACTCAAAATCAGTCCAGTTCCCTCACTGGTAGTAGGGAAATCTAACTCTCACTCAAAATCAGTCCAGTTCCCTCACTGGTAGTAGGGAAATCTAACTCTCACTCAAAATCAGTCCAGTTCCCTCACTAGTAGTAGCAGCACGTGTGTGGACTACGCCCGAGTTATAACACACACACACACACACACACACACACACACACACACACACACACACACACACACAACCACACACACACACACGCGCCCACCAAACCCGTCACCCGCTTCGGGCGACGGACGCAGCTGGAAAGTTACAACCCTGATCCTGGTGCGAAGAAATACCTAAAAGCTAAATTTTATGGCATGCCAGACCTTGGTCAGCCACTGGTCTAGGAGCAATGCTCCTAACCGACAGTTAGAGCATTGCTTTGCTGATCTGGCAGCTTCTGCAGCTTATCTTATTACAGTCGTATTGGTATTACCTTTCCGCTGGAGTAAACTGGGCAGGCCGAGAGAGGGAATCAGACTGCATGGGCAACACGTAGTTTCTTCAGTTCAGCCCAGGCTTTATGCTATTGTTGAAGCAAAATGTAACAAACTATGTCTGTCAAGACGACAAAGTGACAGAAACCTTAAGGCATTAATGTATGTAATGTAACAAATAGTATGCAGTCATTACGCAAACAATTAGAGAATCTTGCTGCATTTGACGTCTGGGTGTCTTGTTGTATTTTGTAAATGTAAAAGAAAACACGCAACGCACCTGGTAAATACACAGTGTTGTACGGGGAGAAAAACCATATTAAAAAGAAAAGCATGTAATTAAATAGTGGAAGGGACATAACTCCATAAGTGTTTTCAAGGGACAAAACTAATAGTAGAATGACCATATAAGGTAATTTAAAAAATTGTAGTAATTATTTTGAACTTTCATAAACCATTTTGTAGAAATATTTATAGCTAAGACTAATTTTACAAACTTATATCAAAATTAAGATGTCATTCCAATTTAAGCAAAATTAATCGCATGAGTTTAAATGTGTGAAAAAGTTATAACGCACTTTTGCTATTCTTCTTCGAAATAACAGTCAATGTTGCATTCTTTTAATGGTAACTGAGCGGGTAGATGACTACCTAATAAGAGAAATTTTTTTCAGGTCTGTTTCACAGGCCAAATAAAATTTACAATGCATATTCTATACAGGACGTCGCAGTCTACAATAGCATTTTTTGGCTTTTTATGATCTCTTTAAAAGTTTACGTTCAGTAATTTGCCATTGCTTTCCTAACGACCAGCACCCATACCACTTCGTTAAAAAAAAAAAAAAAAAAACAAGGAATCAACGCAAGGCGGACTGCTGAGACATCGCACGTATCTGTGTTTCGAACGCGGGTATGTGGGATTACGAACTGCCTCCGTAAAGCCTTCGCATTGGAACCAGCACTTGGATAAGACTGTAGTTATGTACCAGCCAGCTCCAGGGAATAATCACACCGTGCCGAATATCAAGGTGAACGGTCATAGACTAAGTGTTGTGGACAAATTCACCTATCTTGGCAGCACTGTGTCACAAGCTGCCACAATTGATGACGAAGTGAATGGAAGTATCTCCAAGACCAGTGCGGCCCGTCAAGACGACAAAGTGACAGAAACCTTAAGGCATTAATATATGTAATGTAACAAATAGTATGCAGTCATTACGCAAAAACAATTAGAGAATCTTGCTGCATTCACGTCTGGGTGTCTTGTTGTATTATGTAAATGCAAAAGAAAACACGCAACGCACCTGGTAAATACGCAGTGTTGTACAAAATAAAACCATATTAAAAACGAAAACGTGCAATTATATAGTGAAAGGGACATAACTACATAACTGTTTCTCAAGGGAAAAAACTAAGAGTAAAATAATTGTATAGGTAATTGAAATAATTATAGTAATTATCTTAATCTTTCATAAACCTTTTTGTAGAAGTTATTCAAGATTAAGCATTGTTATATAAACCTATAATAATATTGAGACGTCTTTAAAGTTTGAGTAAAATTAATCGCATTATTTTAGTGTGTGAAAAGTTATAATGCACTTTTGCTATTCTTCTTCGAAATAACAGTCAATGTTGCATTCTTTTCGTGTTAGATGTGTGTAGCTCGATTCCTAATACAAGAAATTTTTTTCCGATCTCTTTTACAGGCCAAATAAATTTTACGATGCATATTCTATACAGGACGATGCAGTCTACAATAGCATTTATTGTCTTTACATGGTTTCTTGGCAAGTTTACGTTCAGTAATTTGCCATTGCTTTCCGAACGACCAGCACGCATACCAATTGGTAAAAAACAAAAAAAAAAAAACAAGGAACCAACGCAAGGCGAACTGCTGAGACATCGCACGTAGCTGTGTTTCGACGCGGGTATGTGGGATTACGAACTGCGTCCGTAAAGTCTTCGCATTTGAGCCAGCACAGGCCAAATACTTGTTACGAAAAACTCAATGCACAGGCATGGACAGACACACACACACTCAAACGAGCGGGTGCGCGCGCACACGCACACACACACACTCACACACACACACACACACTCATATATATATATATATATATATATATATATATATATATATATATATATATATATATATATATATATATATATATATATATATATATATATATATATATATGGAATGTCCCGAATGCTGTGATGTCGGTTCCTAGATCAATCAATCAATCATATATATATTCATTCATTGGCACCTTGCCGTCTTGACAGACGATAGTTTGTGCTTTAAAAAGGCATAATAACTTTTAACTATGGCGGTAGCGAGTGTGACTGATAAGGCCAATTTGCGCTGTAAATGTCCGTTCACAGTGGGTGCATGTGAACACGTGGTCATTTCCACCATCATGCACCATCTTACGTCTCAAACGCTTGGTGTGTGACTTTTCTGCAATAATTTTCTCCTTTGACTTTATTCCATTTCTGATATTTGCCCTCCATGCAACACGTTCAGCGGCGACTTGCTCCCAATGTGCATTATCAATGCCTGTATCAATCATGTCCCGCTTACACACATCTTTGTATCGTAGTAGAGGCCGACCCTGAGATCTCTTACCCATCTGTAATTCACCAAAAAAGATATCCTTTGGTATTCTACCATCATCCATCCTCCTAAGATGTCCTATCCATCTAAGTCTACGAAGACTGAGCATGGAATAAACTGTCACACAACCTGATCTTTCCAATACTTCAGTATTTGTGATTTTGTCTTGCCACTTAATACCAAGAATTCTTCGCAGACACCGCATATGAAAGCTGTTTAAGTTGTTCTCTTGGTGTGAGTAAGTTGTCCAGGTTTCACTGCCATAGAGAAGAGTACTAAGGACACAGGCTTGATAGACAAGGACTTTTGTTTTGGCAGTAAGCTTCCTGTTCTCCCAGACTCTTTTTCTTAACCTGTTCATTGTTGTTGCTGCCTTACCAATCCGGATGTTGATTTCCTGATCTAGGGATAATTTGCTATTTACCACTGATCCTAGATATGTAAAATGGTCTACTATCTCTAGTTCGGCGTCGTCAATAAAGATTGATGGTACCCCATGTGCACCTTGTGACATAATCTGTGTCTTCTTTTTGCTAATTGTTAAACCAAATTCAGAACAAGCATTGGAGAATGCAGATAGTAGACATTGCAATTCTTCCTCAGAGTGGGTCGTAACTGCAGCATCATCTGCAAAAAGCAACTCTCTGATCAGTACCCTCCTAATTTTGGTCTTAGCCTTCAATCTCTGAGCATTGTAGAGGCCGCCATCTGAGCGTGAGTGAATGTATATACCACCATCCTGATCATGAAATGCATATTTCAGTAGAAGTGAAAAGTATATTCCAAAGAGGGTGGGAGCTAGTACACAACCTTGCTTAACTCCACTCTTGATTTCAAATTCTTCAGAAGTTGCACCATCAAACTTGATTATACCCTTCATGCCTGTGTGGAACGATTCCACAATGGACAGAAGAGTTGGTGGGCAGCCAATCTTCTTTAGTGCCTTGAACAGACCCTCACGACTGACCAAATCAAATGCCTTTGTGAGGTCGATGAAGGCAATAAACAGTGGTTGATTCTGTTCACGGCATTTTTCTTGCATTTGTCGCAATGAGAATATCATATCAGTGGTAGACCGGTTCTGTCGAAAGCCACACTGTGATTCGGGGTAGACTTGATCTCCTAGGACTTGAAGTCTGCGCAGAACAATTCTGGCAAATACTTTTCCAACAATACACAGAAGTGAGATACCCCTATAGTTGTTGCAGTCGCTCCGATCGCCCTTGTTCTTGTACAGTGTTATGATGCTTGAATCTTTGAAATCCTGTGGGACTTGTCCTTCACGCCAGCATAGCTCTATTAGCTGGTGGATCTGTATAGTGAGTGTGTCTTGCCCACTCCTGATAACCTCTATTGGAATCCCATCCTTACCTGGAGCCTTGCCAGATGCAAGTTCATTTATAGCACACTTAACTTCTGTTATGGTGGGATGTGTGTCCAGGTGGTCAAGAGTTGGTAGAGCCTCTATGGCGTTGAGGGCATCATCCGCTAGTTTGGTCTCACTTGAGTAAAGCTCCAAATAGTGCTCTACCCATCTGTCCATCTGCTGTTTCTTATCAGTGATGATTTCTCCAGTCAAGGTTTTCAATGGTGCACTTCTTTTGATCACTGGACCGCAGGCTTTCTTTATTCCTTCATACATGCTTCTTATGTCTCCCTTATCACTTGCGATTTGAATGGACTCACATAACTTGATCCAATAATCATTTGCACACTGCCTGGCAGCCTTTTGCACATCCTTCCTAGCTTGCCTAAGCTCACTCAGAGTGTTACGCGTTGGTCTTTCCTTGTTTCTTAAGAGAGCTTTCTTCTTCTTATCAATCAAGGGCTGCAGAGTCTCGCTGTTGGCCGCAAACCAGTCCTGCCTCTTATGATCCACAGTGCCGTAAACCCCTACGGCAGTTTTATAAAGAGTTTCCTTAATTTGACCCCACTTTTCATTTACTGTACAATTTTCTGGTGTATCAGTGAAAGCGTCTTCAAGTTGCTGTTGAAACTGAAAGCACTTTTCAGGATCATGAGTGTTAATAATATTAATCCTGAGGCTAGATTTGTGTTTAGCTGTGTAGATTCTCTTTGGTCTCAGTCTAACCCTTGCAACAACCAAAGAATGATCCGTATCACAGTCAGCACTGTGGTAACTACGAGTCAATGATATATGGTTCAGATGTTGTCTCCGTGTGATGATGAAGTCCAGCTGGTGCCAATGGCCGGATCTTGGATGTTTCCATGTGACCTTATGCATCTCTTTTGTTTTAAAAAAGGAGTTTGTAATACATAGGTCATTACTGGTGCAATGCTCCAGCAGCCTTTGCCCATTTTCATTCATGCGACCGATGTTGTATTTTCCAAGGCACACTGGCCATGAACTCGAGTCCTTGCCCACACGAGCATTGAAATCACCGAGCATATAAATGTAGTCAGATTTTGGAACTGCCTTGATCACGGAGTCTAACTCCTCATAGAACGAATCCTTCACATCATCAGAGGAATCGAGTGTCGGTGCATATGCAGTAATAATGGTGGCAAACCCACAAGAGGTTGCCAAGCGCAGGGATAATAGTCTTTCATTTCCTCCTGCTGGAATTTCAATCATTCCCAGTAGCGAATTCTTCACTGCAAAGCCCACACCGTGTTGCCTTTTTTCTGCCTGCCCTCTACCCTTCCAGAAAAAGGTGTAGTTGTTTTCCCTGAGTGACCCTTCCTCAGCGAGGCGAGTCTCCTGCAGGCCAGCAATATCAATGTTTAGACGATTGAGTTCGGCATCAATCACAGCCGTTTTTCTCACATCGTCAATATTGGTCAAGTCAGTGGAAAATCCTGGACACATGGTTCTCACGTTCCAGGTTGCAAGCCGTAGCTTGAGGTTTCTATTTTTATTTTTGTTTGTACCTGGTGCATTGGTTTTACAGCCTGCGATTCAGATTTTGTCCTTGCCCCAAGCACCCATTGAAGCAGGCAGGCTGTGGCGGATCAGCACCCAATTGGCTGGGGGCTGCCCAGCTTGAGGCGGGCGGTAGCTGATCAGTGACACCTATAGGTGTCTCCCACCGTCAGAGGCAACGCGTGGCGCCCCATGTCTACGCCAACTGACAAGGACTTATAACCCGTAACAGTTGCCTCTCGCTTTGATTCCGAGACCAGTTAAGACCAGGGATGGAGTTATTGCCTCTCCATAGCACAAAGCCTGGGCTAAAATATAGAGATCATGTGTTGCCCATGCAGCATGATCCCTCTCTCGGCCTGCCTAGTTTACTCCAGAGGAAAGGTAACACCCCTACATCTGGAACAAGACAAGCTGCAGAAGCTGCCGGATCAGCAAAGCAATGCTCTAACTGTCCGCCTGTCGGAGCTTCGATCCTAGACCAGTCGCCAACCAAGGCTTAGGGCCTGGTCTGCCCTGCCATGACATTTTGTCTTTAGCTTGCATTTCCTCGCACCAGGGTAAGGCTTGTACCCTCCCAATTGCGCTCTTCCGCCCGAAGCCGTTGGCACAATGTGGGGTGTCAGGTTTGGTAAGCGCATATATCTTCTTCTTCTTCTTCTTCTTCTTCGTCTTCAGCGTTCAGAGCCATTGAGGTTCTTTGCTGCAGATACAATCCGTCTCCATTCGTCTCTCTGGTTGACCTTCTCTTGCCAGTCGTTGATTCCAAGTGCTTGTAGGTCTGGATATATATTATCTCTCCACTGTCTTCTTGGTCTACCTCGAGGTCTACGGTCATTTATTTCCTGAGTGTAAGCGAGTTTTGTTTCCCTATTGTCTTCTATTCTTTCTATATGCCCAAGCCATTGTAGTCTATTACTAATACTATTAGCCTTCATGATACCAGTGATTAGCGGGGACTTAAACATATCTTAAATGTCTTTGTTACTTCTTCTTTTCCACTCTCCACTGTGTGTATCCCTAATGGGTCCAAAGATGCGTCTTAAAACTTTGTTCTCAAAGGTTTGTAACAAGGCTTCTTTTCCTTTCGTTTTACTCCAAGTTTCAGAGCCATACAGCACAACTGATCTGATCAGTGTTTTGTATATTGTGATTTTGGTTTACGAGATAGCGCATTTGATTTTAGTAGATGTTGTAGTGCATAGTATTTCCAGAATTGATTCTAGTTTGTATTTCTTCCCTTATGATGTTGGAGCAGTTGAAGATTGTAACCAGGTATTTGTATGTTTCCGTTCTTTTAATGGTCATTTTATCCAGTGGCGTCACTGGGGTTGGTGTCACCCAGTGAGGTAAACTCTTGGTGTCACCCCTCTAGACTTTCACCATGGTCTTCTTCCGAGTGTTCCTGTACCATATATAATCGCATATAGTAATGTTTGTAAAATAAGTCAAAAAGGTTAATAAGGACATAAGAAAGAAAACAAATTGAACAATATAACTTCAATACTTCAGGTAAAACATAAATAAAGAATTTCGACAAACTCGGACAAAGTTAAATTTTTGTTATTTTGCTATGTCTGCTTTGTCAAATTTGCAATTTTTTTTATTTTGGTGTCACCCCTTGATGGTGTCACCCGGTGCGGCCCGCACCCCCTAGTGACGCCCCTGATATTATCTATTTGTATGTGGCCAGAGTTTTTAGCCATTCCTTCTCTTGAAATTACCATATATTCTGTCTTATCTTTGCTGATAACCAGCACCATCTTTTGGGCTTTTTCCTTTAAGTGAGTCAATATTTTCAATGTCTTTTGTTCATTTTCCCCTATAATATCTATATCATCAGCATAACAGATATATATATATATATATATATATATATATATATATATATATATATATATATATATATATATATATATATATATATATATATATATATATATATATATATATATAAAAGATAATGTTTGTGTCTTTGTGTGTGTGTCCTCTTTATGCATTCGCGAAAGGTCCATCCGATTGAGATGACATTTTCTACACATGGTGTTCTCATTCCCGGGCAGCCAGCCCACATAGCTTGTTAGTTTACAGTTATTAACGTAATAAATTACGGACGCAGTTCGTAATCCCACATACCCGCGTCGAAACACAGCTACGTGCGATGTCTCAGCAGTTCGCCTTGCGTTGGTTCCTTGTTTTTGTTTTTTTTACCAATTGGTATGCGTGCTGGTCGTTCGGAAAGCAATGGCAAATTACTGAACATTAAACTTGCCAAGAAACCATGTAAAGACAATAAATGCTACTGTAGACTGCATCGTCCTGTATAGAATATGCATCGTAAAATTTATTTGGCCTGTAAAAGAGATCGGAAAAAAATTTCTTGTATTAGGAATCGAGCTACACACATCTACCACGAAAAGAATGCAACATTGACTGTTATTTCGAAGAAGAATAGCAAAAGTGCATTATAACTTTTCACACATCTAAAATAATGCGATTAATTTTACTTAAACTTTAAACACGACTCAATATTATTATAGGTTTATATAACAGTGCTTAATCTTAAATAACTTCTACAAAAAGGTTTATGAAAGATTAAGATAATTACTATAATTATTTCAATTACCGATACAATTATTTTACTCTCAGTTTTGTCCCTTGAAAAACAGTTATGTAGTTATGTCCCTTTCAATATATAATTGCATGTTTTCGTTTTTAATATGGTTTTATTTTGTACAACACTGCGTATTTACCAGGTGCGCTGCGTTTTTTCTTTTGCATTTACATAATACAACAAGACACCCAGACGTGAATGCAGCAAGATTCTCTAATTGATTTTGCGTAATGACTGCATACTATTTGTTACATTACATATATTAATGCCTTAAGGTTTCTGTCACTTTGTCGTCTTGACGGGCCGCACTGGTCTTGGAGATACTTCCATTCACTTCGTCATCAATTGTGGCAGCTTGTGACACAGTGCTGCCAAGATAGGTGAATTTGTCCACAACACTTAGTCTATGACCGTTCACCTTGATATTCGGCACGGTGTGATTATTCCCTGGAGCTGGCTGGTACATAACTACAGTCTTATCCAAGTGCTGGTTCCAATGCGAAGGCTTTACGGAGGCAGTTCGTAATCTCACATACCCACGTTCGAAACACAGATACGTGCGATGTCTCAGCAGTCCGCCTTGCGTTGATTCCTTGTTTTTTTTTTTTTTAACGAAGTGGTATGGGTGCTGGTCGTTAGGAAAGCAATGGCAAATTACTGAACGTAAACTTTTAAAGAGATCATAAAAAGCCAAAAAATGCTATTGTAGACTGCGACGTCCTGTATATAATATGCATTGTAAATTTTATTTGGCCTGTGAAACAGATCTTTTTTTTTGTTTTTTGTTTTTTTTCCCCATTAAAATGTGGCTTCCTAGTAATTTGAAGATGCCTTAAATTTTTTTAATATTTTTTTTTTTTTTCGTGTTCTTCAAAATTTTATTTTTTATTTTTTCCAAACTTTTATTTCATACAAAGCAATGTGTATTTACAAGTTGTAGTGTGTGTTTCTTTTGTTTGTGTATATTACAGAGCGTTGCCGTTTGTTAGTGTTAAGTGTGACATTGTGAATGAAACATATACAAAAATATATACAGTTATGATGATATGACATTTGTGGCATAGTGCATGTAGATACGCATTCCTTGCATATACTTCACTTCCGCAAGCGGAATGCTTGAAACACCTGTCCATCTCTCCCTCTCCTCTCTCTCTCTCTCTCTCTCTCTCTCTCTCTCTCTCTCTCTCTCTCTCTCTCTCTCTCTCTCTCACGCACGCACACACATAAAACACACGCACACACAATCTCATGCTTTCTGGAGACCGCAGTACATTTAAATGCCCCGCGCTTGGACAATAAACTTTAAACTATCATTTCCATTAAAATGTGGCTTCCTTGTATTTTCTGGGTCACTAAGCTCCCGAGGCGAAGGTCGTTGGTGTTGTTGCCTGATGACAAATTTCAGGATGACGCTCTAGTCCATGATATCTTTTGTTTGGGGGACAAGAATCAGGGATTTACTACTAGCAATTAGGGTCTATGGTCTGTCCCCAGGGAGATAATTGGCCCAAAATTGTGATAGTGTATGGGTATTATATACAATGGGAAGGACTTAATACCTGGCCACTAAAAGCCACCTTAGCTCATCGAATTTGTTTATACATGGTGGTGCATATTTTTCTTTTGAAACATATCATTACCAGATACCATCATTTTAATACTTAAGATACCGACTTGGTTTAAAGACTGCTACACGCACGCACGCGCGCGTGCGCACACATACACACACTCGTACACATGCGCGTGCAAATTCATGCACCACACACTCACACACACCTGCATCCACACACAGACGCATACATATGTTACTGCCAACGGCACAGACACCCATCTACAATATATTTCATGTTGCACATTCAAATATAATAATGGGAAAATTAATAATAATAGTAGCAGTAATAATAATAGTATTAATAATAATAATAATATAATTGTAAGATTATTAATACCATCTATAAATACATTTACAGTTGTAGTATCCTTTATTTAAAACAAGTTATTTGCTTCTACTGTAATATGTGCTGTCTTCAGCCAAATATTTTACGAGATTTGCGCTTGTGGGGCTAAGATTAGAATGTTTGCGACTTTTTGTTGATAAAGTTGTTGGACAATTTCTTTGTTGATTGTTCTGTAATTGTATAGTGCTTTGTTTCTTAATGTCCATATAAGATTCTGTACTCTGCCAATAGAACAAGTAGCTTTGTGTGGGTGTCTTGTGTGGAGTAAGGAATGGAATTTATCATGATTGCTTTGTAAACATCTGTTCTTTGTTTCAAATGAGTGTTTAGGATGTTTTGTAGGAGGTTTCTTGTTGGCATGATTGTGTTGCATTCGTAATAGATGTGCTCTTCTGATTCTTGGACGTTCCGTCTACAAAGCTGACACTGTAGTATTTGTTTAGTTATTTTTGCTGTTCTCTCTGTTGTTGGGGTCATGCTGTAAACAAGCCTATATGTAATTTCCCTTGCTTTTGGAGTAATCTGCTTGTTGTGAATATTTGAGAAAATTTCGGTATAATCTTTTATGAAATATCTATGTCCTCTTTTAATTCTGAGATGTACCGGAGTTGCTTGTAATTTAAACTAAATGCCTGTAGATTGTATGTGTTTTCTTGTGTAGTAATTTTTCATGTCCTTTAATGCTGAAATACATGTTTTGTAGAACATTGGGAGAGTGCCAAAATAATGTGAGGATGTATTCCTAATAGGTTTTAAAGAAGATAGCCTAATTCCAATGTAATAGTGTGCTAAAGGGTGTTTTTCTGGGTGTTGTAGGATTTCACCTACGTGTTTGATCCTAAGTGCTTGTACTTTGGTTGTTATGTTTTGGAGGGCGATACCTCCATCTTTTTTGTCTTGCATGAGTGTAGTATGTTTGATACTGTAGATGGTGCTGCCAAACACAAAGCGTCTAATCTCTTTGTTTATGTTTGTGACAGTTTGACGTGGGGGATCTAGGATTGTGCACAGAAATAGTATTTTTGGAATTATATATGTATTAACAATGGTACTTCTACCAAATATGGTAGTTGTTTTGTATTTGTATCTCTGTAACATATCTGTTATTTTCTTCTCTAGATGTTGCCAAGTGTCTTTGTGTGTCTGATTTGGTTGACATGGGAAGACTATTCCGTACACTTTTATAAGATTGTTTGATGTTAAGTCAAATGGAAAATCCGCCTTATTTTTCCATTTGCCTAAGCCCATTATAGTAGATTTTTGGACGTTTAATTTTGCCCCACTCCCTTTGCCGAAAAACGAGAACGTCTCCAAAATGAATCCGTACAGATTTTTCAGTGGTCGGAAAGAAAATGGTATCGTCCGCATAAGCACGCAGCTTTTGTACACCCTTCCCTGGTATGAACGTACCCCTGACATTGTCGTCCTGTCGTATCTTTTCTAGAAGTGGCTCTAGAGCGACAACGTACAGTAAAGGGGACAAGGGACATCCCTGTCTCACTGACCTAGTCAACCTGAAAGAATTAGTTAGGGTATGGTTTAATAGAATCCGACTTTCCGGTTTCAAATATAAAATTTTGACCCATGTCCGAAAATAATTTCCCACGTTGCAGTGTGAGAGAGTTTTGTGGAGGTATGAGTGAGATATTCTGTCGAATGCTTTTTCTTGATCTAAAGAGAGAATTGAGGACTGACAGTTTTTCAGATGTGTGTAGTTGATGATGTCCCTTATGAAGTGTGTGTGTTGCTGGATATTCCGGTGTTGTACACTACATTGCTGGTCTTCATGAATGAGAGATGTCATTACTGGTTTCAATTTATTTGTCAAAGTCTTTGTTAAAATCTTGTAGTCTACATTTAAAAGCGAGATAGGTCTGTAACTCTTTAAAAGTGTCTTGTCAGTGTTCTCCTTCGGAATAAGAGTGATGTAAGACGTGTTGAAACTGGATGGGAGTTCATGTTTGTGGAAAGATTCAGAGAATACTGCTAGTAAAAGGGGACCTAGAAGAGGAAAGAAAAACTGATAGAATTCAGCAGTAATACCGTCAGGGCCAGGCGATTTACCCTTCTGCATTCCATGAACCGCTTGTGTTATATATGTTAGTGTTAATTCAGTATCTAGTGTTAGTTTCTGTTCCTCTGTGAGTTCTTTTGTGAATTTCATAAAGTGTTCTTGCACGTGCGCCTGTGTGTTTTCCTCTGTATAAAGGTTCCTGTAATAATCTTCAAAGGCTAAGGCTATTTGTTGTGGCTCGACTTGTATATTTCCTTCCCTGTCAATTATCTGGCCTATTTGTCTGCTGCGCTGTATGTTTTGTTCTAAAGCTAGGTATTGTTTACTCGGTATCTCTTGTGTTATAGTTTGTAACTTTGTTCGCAGTAAAGCCCCCTGAAATCGATGATGTCTGTGGAGATCTAATTCTTCCTGTAATGCTATGATGTGTGGTGAATTTTTGTCTGTCTGTAGTAAGAGCTTAATTGCATTTTCCAATACTTTTCTTGTTGTAGTTTTTGCTTGTGTATTACTGCTGCTAGTGTTTGTGTTCTCTCTCGTATAGTTTGTTTAAGTGTTTCCCAGAGTTCTCGAGCTTTACCCTCCGGTATATCGCTTGTGTATGTGAGGATCAGTTTTGTTATGCAATCTACATAGTCCTGATTTTGTAAAGTGTGCAGTTCAGTTTTCCAATGGGGGGGATCTTCTAAGATGTGGTGTTGCTTGTACTGTGTTTATTGTTGCAACTACGGCCTTATGATCTGTGAAGTTCAGTGTCTCCTGTAAATGCTTGACTTGTGTTATATGATGTGTTATGGGCGCATAAATTTCTATCTAATCGCGCTGCTCTGTTTATGCGCATTGTTGTGGTGTGTTGTATCTGTTCCATGGGGGTGCATCTGCCTGTATGCGACTGTTAGCCCATGGATATCTAAAAATTGTTTGCAATGTGTCTAATTGATGTTCCTCCTCCCCCGTTGTGTTTCTAATTTGCATTCTTACATCTCCATATTATAAGGTCGTGCGCCCGAAAGTACGCAATTAAAATCACCCCGCTAGAATGAATGTTGTCACCCCGATATGAGCGTGATAATAAATTTTCAAGTGTTTGGTAGAAGAGCGGCTGATTTCTGTAGTCAGGCGGTGCGTGTATGTTGACAATTGTGTATTTATTTATGTTATTTCTCACCTGTACTATAGCTATCCTAAAAAAATTTCTCTTATTAGGATTCTCTGCCCGCTCAGTTACCATTAAAAGAATGCAACATTGACTGTTATTTCGAAGAAGAATAGCAAAAGTGCGTTATAACTTTTTCACACATCTAAACTCATGCGATAAATTTTGCTTAAATTGCAAAGACATCTTAATTTTGATAGACGTTTGTAAAATGAGTCTGAGCTATAATATTTCTACAAATGGTTTATGAAAGTTCAAAAATAATTACTACAATTATTTAAATTACCTTATATATGGTCATTCTACTATCAGTTTTTGTCCCTTGAAAACACTTATGGAGTTGATGTCCCTTCCACTATTTAATTGCATGCTTTTCTTTTTAATATGGTTTTTCTCCCCGTACAACACTGTGTATTTACCAGGTGCGTTGCGTGTTTTCTTTACATTTACAAAATACAACAAGACACCCAGACGTCAAATGCAGCAGATTCTCTAATTGTTTGCGTAAATGACTGCATACTATTTGTTACATTAACATACATTAATGCCTTAAGGTTTCTGTCACTTGTCGTCATGACAGACATAGTTTGTTACATTTTGCTTCAACAATAGCATAAAGCCTGGGCTGAACTGAAGAAACTACGTGTTGCCCATGCAGTCTGATTCCTCTCTCAGCCTGCCCAGTTTTACTCCAGCGGAAAGGTAATACAATACGACTGTAATAAGATAAGCTGCAGAAGCTGCCAGATCAGAAAAGCAATGCTCTAACTGTCGGTTACGAGCATTGCTCCTAGACCAGTGGCTGACCAAGGTCTGGCATGCCATAAAATTTAGCATTTAGGTATTTCTTCGCACCAGGATCAGGGTTGTAACTTTCCAGCTGCGTCCGTCGCCCGAAGAGGGTGACGGGTTTGGTGGGCGCGTGTGTGTGTGTGTGTGGTGTGTGTGTGTGTGTGTGTGTGTTATAACTCGGGCGTAGCCCACACACGTACTGCTACTACCAGTGAGGGAACTGGACTGATTTTGAGTGAGAGTTAGATTTCCCTACTACCAGTGAGGGAACTGGACTGATTTTGAGTGAGAGTTAGATTTCCCTACTACTAGTGAGGGAACTGGACTGATTTTGAGTGAGAGTTAGATTTCCCTACTACTAGTGAGGGAACTGGACTGATTTTGAGTGAGAGTTAGATTTCCCTACTACTAGTGAGGGAACTGGACTGATTTTGAGTGAGAGTTAGATTTCCCTACTACCAGTGAGGGAACTGGACTGATTTTGAGTGAGAGTTAGATTTCCCTACTACCAGTGAGGGAACTGGACTGATTTTGAGTGAGAGTTAGATTTCCCTACTACCAGTGAGGGAACTGGACTGATTTTGAGTGAGAGTTAGATTTCCCTACTACCAGTGAGGGAACTGGACTGATTTTGAGTGAGAGTTAGATTTCCCTACTACCAGTGAGGGAACTGGACTGATTTGAGTGAGAGTTAGATTTCCCTACTACCAGTGAGGGAACTGGACTGATTTTGAGTGAGAGTTAGATTTCCCTACTACCAGTGCCCCTCGCCATCAAGCGAATCCTCTATGAGGTACTTGTAATTTACGTCCCCACGACAAGGACGAGAAGTCAATATGTAGGTCCCACTGACTGGAGTGTGGAATACACCCAATACTAGGGTTGCCAGATACGTGGGCACCAAATGGAGTACATAATATGACAAAAAGGAGGACAAAGTAGGACATATTGAATGTTTCATTTGAATCGTTCCAGATTAAACCCACAATCAGTACAATTTTATTACAATAGCCGCCTATAAGTGTATCTTACTGTTAATAAATCGACCAAGAAATAATCATGTTAAAGAATAAATATAAATTCAATGGAGGCCTTTTTCAAAATGCTAAAAAAGAAAAAAAAAAAACATTATTTAAACAGCCGATTGTAAATTATTACCTTATAATTTTTATTAATTATGCAACATATTTCTCGGAGGAGCCAAATTTTTGTAGAAGATCCTCGTTAACAATCACATATGCATAAAACTGTTTACATGTAAGATTCTTCAAATTGTACTTTGTGAGAAGGGTGCCCTTTACAGAGTCGAGTAAGAGTCTGTTCCTTTCCTTTGTCAATTGAGCATTATTCAAGGAGAACACTCTTTCCACATTGCCATTGTGTCCAGGGATACAGAAGAATACTTCACACATTTTAAGTAACTCTGAAAAGCAACATGCATTTGGGCAAGTTTGGAAAATAAACTCTACTGTTCATGCAAGAGTCTTTTAAAAAAAACTGTTCATTCTTGCCTCGCACAATTGCTTTAAGATTGCAGTATTGGTCAAACAATTGAACATCATCTACAATAATACCCTTCTCTTTCAAGTACAATAAGCACGTCAAAAGGTCATCAAATGTACAGTCTTTGATTTTATTTAAGTACATCCAACCAAAGCACTGAAATTCATCAAAAGGTTTCAACCACTTTTTTAA
>JACEFZ010018559.1:0-12866 GCA_014155875.1 Cepaea nemoralis
CCCACGATGATGTTGTGTTTTTTTTTAAAATTCATGAGGGTTTTTGGGTAAGTTGGAAACCATAGGGGAAATAATTTAAAGACTAGTACATCTAAATTTATAGTAGAGGATTCTTGGTGTAGATCTAGAGAAATCCATGGAGAATTAGGTGCAGTTTCTTTGACTTAGAGAAAAGGCATGAATATTTTCGGGTCAGTTCCTGTCCTTTATAAGGGATGATTTTCCCCTTTTCTATATTTATTCAGAGTTCCTGTGTAGATAATGCTTTAAAAAAGATCAACCTTGCTACTTCTAGAATATCATTTGTATTATTTTATGGAGATATTTTGCGGGAAAATCTCGTATAATCAATTTGTCTTAATGCTCAGATGTGACTATGTTTCCTTGTATGTGTTTTCATGCATAAAGAATTAATAAGGGGCTCATTTATACATGTATAATATATGTGAGTTACCTTTACAGTTATACGGGAGAAGAGAGGCCATGCAGCGAAGGAGAAAGGGCACATCCTTACTGATGACGATCGGATATTCTCGGCTGCAGAGCTGGGAGAGCTTGAAAATATCTCCCCCTAAAAAGGGAAATGAGTTGGAGAGACTAGCAGGGTAAATATAGGGAGTGAGGGCGGCCTCAGAGGTTAAAGGGAAATTTGGCCTAAATAAACTAGGTCTAACTGACCCTTTTTGGGTTGTCATAATCACTTCACCTTTCTTCTCTCTCTCCTCTCTCTCTCCTCTCTCTCTCTCCCCTCTCTCTCTTTTCCTCTCTCTCTCTCTAAAAAGGCAGGAGTTGGAAAAACAAGCAGTCAATATAAGTAGTGAAGGGCGGCCTCAGAGGTTGAAGGATGGCCTAATAAAGCTAGGTCTAACTGACCATTTTTG
This sequence comes from Cepaea nemoralis, assembly GCA_014155875.1. Classification (NCBI taxonomy): domain Eukaryota; kingdom Metazoa; phylum Mollusca; class Gastropoda; order Stylommatophora; family Helicidae; genus Cepaea; species Cepaea nemoralis. Next base: position 882 of record JACEFZ010018559.1, read on the forward strand.
GTGTCATAATCACTTCCCCTTTTTCCTCTCTCTCTCTCTCCTCCCCTCTTCTCTCGTCCTCTCCTCTCTCTCTCTCTCTCTCTCTCTCTCTCGCTCTCTCTCATTTTTTTTTTCTTTTCGTTTTCACTTGTTTCTGTTGGTATGGCTATTTTTTTTGGGCACATATTTTCAACGGGGAAAAGGTGGTCTTTGTTTGGCTGAAAATGGGATATTTTCATAAATGATAAAGAATGGCAACAGGAGGGTCAATGTCGTCAGGCAGGGGGAAGCGAACGTCTTTCTAATGTGAGAAGAGTGATTTTCCATTAAACTTTTTCACTACCAAAAAAAATGGGGGCTGTGCCCAAAACAAAATTTATGGAAAAAAATTTTGGAACTGGGGTGTGTTACAATAATGCTTTTAAAATGGTTAAAATGGTGCAGATCTATTGAAATTACATATAAAATTAAGAGGATTGCAAAAAGGGAACTGACGGGTTTTAATAATTAATTGTAGTTACAAATATTATGACACTTGGAGGGGTTTTAAATATAACAACTGAAATTAAAAGGTAAAAATTTTAAAAAAAACTCCTTAAAAGGTTTTTTCTACCTCCTATACTGCTAATATTTTTTTTTACTGAAAAATCAAAAAACCACTTTTTTTCAAGAAAAATAAACAGTATTGCAATTAACAAAACCCCCAAAAAAAATTTTTGGGTTTCATATTCTAAACCATGTTTTTTCCCAAAAAAATAAACAAAAAAAAAAGGGCTGAAAATTTTAAAGGGGGGGTTCTTCACAATTTTTTTTATGAAATTTAAAATTGTAGCAAAAATGTTGTATTATTTTCAAAAAAAAAGGGGACGCCAAGGAATTTTTGGGTAGGAGAAATTTTGGCTTTAGGTTGTAAATATAATAACAATAAAATAAAATTTTTAAAAATAATTGGGAAAAAAGGGGTAAAAATAATGTAAACATTGCACTTATAATGTTTTTTTCCTACACTCCTATACTGCTAATTCAGGTTTAATTTACTGAAAAATCAAAAAAACCACCATTTGGGCTTCAAAAAATTAAAAAAGTATTGCTTTTTTTAAATCCCCCAAAAGGAAGTTTTGGTGCATTTCCGGGAACCTGTCTTTTTCCAAAAATAAAAAAAAACTAATTTGGCCAAAATCGGGAATTTGTGTATTTCCAAAAATTTTTGAAAATGGTTACAATTGTAGCAGAAATTTTGCATTATATATAAAAAAAAAGGGGATTGCCCAAGGAAAATTTGGGTAGGAAATTTTTGCTTAATTTTATAAATATAAAAAATAATAAAAATAATTTGTAAAATTTTTGGGACAAAAGGAGGAAAAAAATAATGTAAAAACCATTGCACTTATAATGTGTTTTTTCCCCTCCCCATACTGCTATTCATTTTTTAAATTTAAACTGAAAAATTTAAAACAAACCCCATTTTTCCCTTCAAGAATATAAACATATTGCTTTTTTAAAAATCACCCAAAAATTTTTTGGCGCATATTTCCCCCCATGTTTTTTACAAAAAAAATAAAAAAAAAACTTAGGGGCCAAAATCAAATTTTTGGTGATTCACAATAATTTTAAATAAAAAGGGTTTTAAAATTGTAGCAAAATTTTGATTATAATCACAAAAAGGGGGATTGCCAAAGAAATTTTGGTAGAAAAATTTTTGCTTGGTTTTGTAAATATAATAAAAATAAAAAGCCCTTTGTAAAATAATTGGAAAAACGGGAGGTAAAAATAATGTAAACTTTTGGCACTTCCCGGGGGGGCGTTGTTACCCAAATTATCCTGATCACGCAAAATCCTTTTGGAATTTACTGAACAAACAAAATTTTTTAAAACTAAAAATACAATTCCCTCCCAATCAATCATCCGAAAAGAATTTTGCCGCAGATTCTGAATCATGTATTTTTTTTTTTTTCAAAAAAAAATTGGGAAAAACACTTGGCAGATTTACTTTTAATTGTCAGGGTCTGTTTGTTTTATTTTACTATATTTTGGGGCCATTTCCTATTTGTGATGGGCTAAAAAAGTAATTTTTGGCGCACAAGTGTGGTCTATTAGGGGCAGCCGGAGCAAACAAAAGATGATATGTTTTCCTTTTCATTCGAGTGCTGCAAAAAACCGGTCCCCTATTACCCAAAAAAGTCAAATTAATGCTTGGCTCATGAAACTCTTTCGACAAAATTTTCCCCTGCAACAGCCCTGAAATTTTTTTTGGCGGCAAAAGGGCCCAAATTTTTCAGGAATACTCTGAGCTGTTTCGCGTTTAGCATTTTCCCTTTTTATTTTTAAACCCCTTCAATACAATTTTTTTTTTCCCCTTTTCTCTTTTTTGCCAAGGGAATGGAGGTTTTGTGAGCATTGATTTTTGGGGGAAATTTTAAAAGACCCCTTATAGATATTTTTTCCCCCCACTTAATTTTTTTTCCTATCATGGATATTATAATACCCCAACCCTTTTGGTTTCCTTTCGTCGCACCATTCATCTCCATGTTAAAATTTTAAGGGAAAATCATCTTCGCTTGTTTTTTGGGTTTTTCCCCGAAAAATCCGCTCTCAAAAATTCTAACTACAAAATTGGGTTAGAGACAAAAATGCATGGTTTTTTTAGTTTTTTTTATTAGCCCTTCCCCCAAAAAACCCATTTAATAAAGGACACTTTTTAAAATGGGAAAAAATGCTTCCGGGTTTCTTCAGAATCATGCCCAAAAAAGGAATCTTTTTTTTTTTTTTGGCCTCGGGTTTCCATACGTGAAACATGGTGTGTAAAATATATTTCTATCGATTACGGGGAAACGTAGTGGCGTGGCATACCAAGGAGTATATAATGTGCATTGTACCCAGTATTCTTTCATCATTTCCCACCCCCTCGCCCCTGAACAAAAAACCCAGCAGGGAAAAACCAACCGCGGGGTTTGATATTTTTTTTAAAATTTAAATACTTTTTTTTTTTCCCCAATTCCGACCCCGCGGGTTGGAAACCCAAAAACAGTAATTAAATTTTAAAAGGACTCATATAAAAAAAATAAACCCTTTCACTCGGTGTTTTAGAATTTGAACTTAAACCCCATTTTTTTGAGAAAAAGGACATTCTCCCCGTTTTTTTTAGAACTGGACATTCACCCCCGTGTTTTTAGAATATGGACATTCACCACGTGAAATTTTAGAACAGGACATTCACCCTTTTGTATTTTAGTACAGGGAAATTTTCCCCCGCCTTTTCCTAGAAGGGGATTTCACCCGTTTTGAAAGACCAGGGCCCTTTTAACCCTTTATCTTTAGAGATGGACAATAAATAATTTTGTAGTTTTAAAAAGTTTTTTAAGAACTTGGCGAAAAACCGCCCTAATTGACCCCAAAAAACCCTTTTTAGAAAACCCCCAAGGGAGCACGAAGGTTTTATTTTTAATTCCGTCGTTGGGAAACACCTGAACTTTTAAATTTTTAACAAATTAAATAAAATTAGTATGTTTTTATTGAGATAATATTTTCTTTTTATTGTGGTGTGCAATAATATCCCTTGTCACATACCATACAAACACCTCTCGTCCCCCCCTGTTTTTGCCAAAATAATAAATTTTATGGTCCCCCTACTCAGGGGGTTTTTTTTTACTTTTTACTTTTTTTGGTTTTAAAATTTTTTTTTTTTTTGGTTTTTTCATTTTTTCTACTTTTAAGGGCCCCCTCAATAAGGGCTGATTGTGGCTAGGGTAAACCACCCGGCTTTCGGGGGTACCGGGGTGAGTGATCTTTTCCCCTCGGAAATTTCCCGGGAAAATTTTCCCGGGGCTCTATTGGGCCCCTGTTTTGGAAAAGTCTTTCTACTATTTTTTACCCCCCAGAAAGCATTATCAAACCATTTAAATATCCCTATAACAGTTGCCTATTAGGTCTGGGGATTCATCTCCCTATTTTTTTTTTTTTAAAATACCACACTGGGCCCAAACCCCCTTGTTGATTTGGAAATTTTGGGGGGGCCCAAAATATTGACTTTTTTTCACATACATGTGACAGATGGGCCCCAAAAAACTAATCACACTCGATGAGAGGTCCCTAAAAATTTTGGCCCAAATTCACAGAGGAAAAAAAAATATAATGAGATTCCCCCCCAACCCCAAATTTAAAAACCTTCTTTACTAAAAAGAAAGGGGTGATCATACACCTAATTTGGGGTGCAAATTTTAGACAAAAAAAAGGGTTTAAAAGATAAAGATAATAAAATTTTAAAAAAACGGGAAAAAAATACTTCTCGTCACCTCAAATATATATATATTATTATATATTTATTAAAATATTAATTTTATAAAATAAATATATTATAAAATATTTTATACAATAAAATATAAGTTAGGGCTTTTCCCTTGAGCTATCTTTCCCCTTGAGCCCAAGGCCGGGGGGGGAAAAGGGGCAGAAGTCCTGTCCCTCCATGCCTGGCGGTTCGCTGCTATCTTTTTTAGAAACTTTTGGGTATTTACTTGGCCTTGAATAGCCTTCTTAATGATGGTTCTAAGCAGGGTCTCTCTTTTGGGCTTCCCCCTTTTTCTTTTCCCTACCGGTGACCATATGAGGGCTTTGGTGGAGTCTTTTCTTGTCCAAATTTTGAGTACATGGCCGATGTAGTTTTCCAACGGCGTTTCCCTTTTTATAAATTGGATACTGTACTTGCTTTTTCTCTTGTCTTTTTTGCAAAATTGGTTTTTGGGGAAATCTGTCCCCCCCCCCCGTGAATGTTTTAGAAGTCTTCTAAGACATTTTTTCTCAAAAATTTTCTAATTTTTTTTTCTAAAACTACCGTTTTTTTTCCCCCTTTCCCCATCCATTAACCCCTTTTCCTGGAATCACCCAAAAGTTGAAGATTTTTAAATTTTGTGTGTTTGCTGAGTGTCTTTGACTTTCCCGATGTTTGCCATTTTTTTGAAGGCCAAATAGATTGGGCCCGTGCGATTTTTAGTTGATATTTTTTTGGTGTTGAAGGCCCCTGTGGGTGTCATTTTGCTTCCCAGGTAGGAAGCTGTTGAACTTTTTTTTAAAACGTAGCTTTTTCAATTTTTTGGGCCCCATCTGAACCTTTTTGGGAAAATCAATAGTCCTTTTTTTTTTGTGGTGTTAATTTTTGGGGACCAAATTTTCCCTTAAACATTTTGGGGGTGGTTTATTTTTCTTGAGCATCCCGGGTGTGTTAACCCCAAAAGCCTAAGTCTTTGGGAAAATCCGGTCTTTTTAGAATTTTGTTCCCAACCCCAATGGATACCCATATTTTTGTTTTTTTGTGCATTTGCGCCCTGACCCATCGATACTATTCAAAAAAACATCGGGGATAAAACACCCAAAAACCCCTTTTTTACCCCCTTTTTTTGAACTGAGAAACCCTTTAGGAAATTGCCTGTTTCTTTTCTTACGCAGCAACGTGTCCTTTGTAGAAAGATTTTATGACGTTGGTATATTTGGTAGGAAAAAACCCCCAAATTTAATTTGATTTCCAAAGTGAAGGAAGGTGGGGTGCTGTTTGAAGGCTTTTTGAAAGTCGGGCCAAAGGGTTTTTTGATTAAATTTCGACTGGAATTTCTACGGAGTCTTCAATTTATTATTCTGAGGGGGAAAATGTGGTTATGCATGACCGTTTTTGGGCCGAAGCCCTGCTTGTTTTTTTCTCTGAGCCTTTTTATCTATCGCCTTTTTCAATCCTATTAAAATAATATAATATAAAAATTTTTATTATTAATATATATTATATATAAAATATTATATATATATATTTATAATATTTTTTATATTTAATATATAATATATTCAGTAAAATATAATTAAAATTTTATATATATTTAAAATATTAAAATAAAAATAATATATATATATATATATATATATATATATTATATATATATATATATATATATATATATATATATATATATATATATATATATAGAGATTGAAAAAGGCGATAGATGAAAGGCTCAGAGAAGAACAAGCAGGCTTCAGACCAAAACGGTCATGCATAGACCACATTTTCACCCTCAGAATAATCATTGAAGACTCCGTAGAATTCCAGTCGAAATTAATCACAAACCTTGTCGACTTTCAAAAAGCCTTCGACAGCATCCACCGTCCTTCACTTTGGAATCTACTTAACATCTATGGTTTTCCTACCAAATATACCAACGTCATAAAATCTTTCTACAAAGAGACACGTTGCTGCGTAAGAACAGAAACAGGCAACTCTGACTGGTTCTCAGTCGAAACAGGAGTGAAACAGGGTTGTGTCTTATCACCGATGCTTTTTTGAATAGCTATCGATTGGGTCATGCGCAAATGCACAAGCAACACAAATATGGGTATCCATTGGGTTGACAAAATTCTAGAAGACCTGGACTTTGCCGACGACATAGTGCTTTTGAGTTCAACACATCCGGATGCTCAAGAGAAAATAACCACCTCCAAAATGTTTCAGGGCAAATTGGTCTCCAAATTAACACCACAAAAACAAAGACTATTGATCTTACCAACAGTTCAGATGAGACCAAATTGAACAGCTACGTTCTTGAAAAAGTCAACAGCTTCACATACCTAGGAAGCAAAATGACATCCACAGGGGACTCAACACCAGAAATATCAACTAGAATCGCACTGGCATCTAGTGCCTTCAATAACTGTCAACATCTGGAAGTCAAAGACACTCAGCAAACACACAAAACTTAAAATCTTCAACTCTTGTGTGATTCCAGTGTTAACGTATGGATGTGAAAGTTGGAAAACAACGGTAGCTTTAGATAAAAAATTAGACAATTTTGAGAACAAATGTCTTAGAAGACTTCTAAACATTCACTGGACAGACTTCAGAACCAATTCGCAAATAAGACAAGAGACTAAGCAAGATACAGTATCCAATTTCATAAGAAGACGCCGTTGGAACTACATCGGCCATGTACTCAGAATGGACAAGACAAGACTCCCCTACCAAGCCCTCATATGGTCACCGGTAGGGAAAAGAAAACGGGGAAGACCAAGAGAGACCCTGCGTAGAACCATCATTAGAGAAGGCTCATTCAATGGCCAAGTAAATATCCAAGATCTACAACAGATAGCAGCGAACCGCCAGGCATGGAGAGACAGGACTTCTTGCCCTATGCGCCGCCTTAGGCTCAAGAGGAAAGACTAGCTCAAGAGGAAAGACTAACTATATATATATATATATATATATATATATATTATATATATATATATATATATATATATATATATATATTATATATATACTATATTGAGGTGACGTAGAAGTATTTATTCCCGTGTTTTTAACTTTTATTATCTTTATCTATTAACCCTTTTTTGTCTACATTGCATCCCAATTAGGTGTATGATCACGCCTCTTTTTAGTGAGATCAGGTTGTTAATAGCTTGGTTGAATCTCATTATATTTGTTTTTCCTCTGTGAATTTTAAGGCCTAATTGTTATGACCTCTCATCGAGTGTGATTAGTTTTTTCGGGCATCTGATCACATGTATGTGAAAAGAGTGCAATATGGTCGGCGAAGTCCAAATCAACAAGGTGCTTAGCCAGTGTGGTATGTAAAAAAAAAGAGATAGGGAGATGAATCCCCAGATCCTAATAGGCAACTGTTATATGATACTTTAAATGGCTTGATAATGCTTTCTGGGGGTAAAGACTAGTTATGAAATGACGTTTCCTAACAGAGGCCAATAGAGCACCGGAAATTTACCGAACTTCCGAGAGGAGATCACTCACTCCTTGTACACCGAAAGTCCGTGTGGTTATCTAGCCACAATCAGCTCCTTAGTGATGTTGTGCCTTAACAAGTAGTATAAATGAGAACACACATAAAAAAATTTAAAACCAAGTAACAAGTAAATAAACAACCCCTGAGTATGGCATATAATATTATTTTGGCATAACATGGGGGACGAGAGGTGTTTGTATGGTCATGTGACACGGCATATTATTGCACACCACAATAAAAAGAACAATATTATCTCAATAAAAACATACTAATTATATTTAATTTGTTAATTAACAGTTCAGGTGTTTCCACAACGACGGAATTAAACTAACACCTTCGTAGCTCCATTGGGATGCTAAAGGTTTTATGGATCACATTAGACGGTGTCGCCAAGTTCTTAACTTCTGTTAAAACTACAAAATTATGATTGTCCATCTCTAAAGCATACAGGGTAAAAGTCCATGGTCTGCACACGGAGTGAATATCCATCTTCTAGAGTAGGCGGGGTGAATTTCCGTGTACTAAAATACATAGGGTGAATGTCCGTGTTCTAAAATACACGTGGTGAATGTCCATATTCTAAAAACACGGGGTGAATGTCCATGTTCTAAAATAAACGGGGAGAATGTCCTTGTTCTCAAATACATGGGTTGAATGTTCAAGTTCTAAAACACAGAGTGTAAATGTTCATTTTTATATATGAGTCTTAAATTGAATTACTGTGTTGTTCCGAACCCTGCGGGTGTCTGTACTGGGAAATCAAGAAGTATTAATTTAAAGAAAATATCACCCAGCGGTGGTTACCATGCTGGGTTGTTGTTCAGACGATGGATGGGCCAGTGATGAAAGAATACTGGTGTACAAGTGCACATTTATATACTCCTTGGTATGCCACTGCCACTACGTTTCCCAGTAATCGATTAGAATATATTTATCACACCATGTTTCACGTATGTGAACCAGAGGCCAAAAAAAAAAAATTGATCCTCTTGTTGACATGATTCTGAAGAAATTCCAGGAAGCATTTTACCCATTTGAAAATGTGTCCATTGATGAAATGATTATTTGGTGGAAGGGCTAATAAAAAAAGCTAAAAAACCATGCATTGTTGTCTCTACCAAGTCTGTAGTTAGAACTGTTGAGAGCGGATTGCGAAAACCGAAAAGCAAGCCGAAGATGATCTCCATGAATATAACATGGAGATGAATGGCTGCGACAGAATGGACCAAATGGTTGGATATTATAATATCCATGATAGGAAAACCATTAAGTGGTGGAAGAATATCTACTACTGGATCTTTGAAATTGCACAGATCAATGCTCACATCCTACATTCCATATGGCAAACAGAGAAAGGAAGAAAAAAATTGTCATTGAAGGATTTCAAGTAAAGGAAAGTGCTCATCGCGAAGCAGCTCAGAGTATTCCTGAAAGTTTGACCTTCTGCCTGCCAAAGAATTTCAGTCTGTTGCAGGAAATTATGTCGAAAGAGTTACATGAGCCAAGCATTTAATAGACTTTGTCGGTGTCAATAGAGACTGTTTTTTGCAGCACTCGAACTGAACGACACATATCATCTTTTGTTTGCTCCGGCTGCACTAATAGACCACACTTGTGCGCCAAAGTTTACTTTGCAGCCTATCACAAATAGACTGCCCACATATAGTAAATACAAACAAACAGACATGACAATTAAATGTAAATCTGCCAAGTGTTTTCCTAATTTTTGTCTGAAAAAAGAAAAATACATGATTCAGAATCTGCGGCAAAACTTCTTTTCGGATGATTGATTGGGAGCAATTGTATTTATAGTTTAGAAAAGTTTTGTTTGTTCAGTAAATTCAACAGGATTAGCAGTGATCAGGATATTGGATAACAACGCCCCCTTGGTAAGTGCAATGTTTACATTATTTTTACCTCCTGTTGTCCAATTATTTTACAAATTGTATTATTATTTTTATTATATTTACAACCTTAAGCAAAAATTCTCCTACCAACATATTCTTTGTGCAATCCCCTTTATTGTGATATATAATACAACATTTCTGCTACAATTTTAACCATTTTCATAACATTATTGTGACATACACCAACTTCCAGATTTCGGCCATAAGTTTTTTTTCATTTTTGTGTAAAGACATGGTTCAGAATATGCGCCAAAACTTTTGGGTGATTTTAATGAGCAATACTGTTTATATTCTTGAAGACAAGTGGTGTTTGTTTGATTATTCAGTAAATTAAACATGAATAGCAGTATAGGAGTGTAGAAAACACATTATAAGTGCAATGTTTACATTATTTTTACCTCCTTTTGTCCAATTATTTTACAAATTATATTATTATTTTTATTATATTTATAACCTTAAGCAAAAATTCTCCTACCAACATTTTCCTTGTGCAATCCCCTTTATTTTGATATATAATGCAACATTTCTGCTACAATTGTAACCATTTTCATAACATTATTGTGACATACACCAACTTCCAGATTTCGGCCATTAGTTTTTTTCATTTTTGTGAAAAAGACATGGTTCAGAATATGCACCAAAACTTCCTTTTGGGTGATTTAAATAAGCAATACTGTTTATATTCTTGAAGACAAGTGGTGTTTGTTTGATTATTCAGTAAATTAAACATGATTAGCAGTATAGGAGTGTAGAAAACACATTATAAGTGCAATGTTTACATTATTTTTACCTCTTTTTGCCCAATTATTTTAAAAATTATATTATTATTGTTATTATATTTACAACCTAAAGCAAAATTTCTCCTACCAACATATTCCTTGTGCGATCCCCTTTATTTTGATATATAATACAACATTTCTGCTACAATTTTAACCATTTTCATAACATTATTGTGACAGACCCCACCTTCAAGATTTCAGCCATTATTTTTTGTCATTTTTTGTGAAAAATACATGGTTCAGAATATGCACCAAAACTTCTTTTTGGGTTATGTTAATTAGCAATACTGTTTATATTCTTGAAGACAAGTGGTGTTTGTTTGATTATTCAGTAAAATAAACATGATTAGCAGTATAGGAGTGTAGAAAACACCTTATAAGTGCAGTTTTTTTAATAATTTTTACCTCTTTAATTTCAGTTGTTATTATTAAACCTCTCATAAGTGTCATAATATTTGTAACCTATCAATTAATTATTAACACTGTCATGTTCCTTGTGCAATCCTCTTTAATTTGATATGTAATACAATAGATCTGCTACCATTTTAACCATTTTAAAAGCATTATTGTAACACACCCCTAGTTCCAATTTTCTGCCATAAATTTCTGTTTGGTCACAGCCCAGATTTTGTTTGGTAGTGAAAGAGTTAATGGAAAATCACTCTTCTCACATTAGAAAGACGTTCGCTTCCCCCTGCCTTGACGACATTGACCCTCCTGTTGCCATTCTTTATCATTTATGAAAATATCCCATTTTCAGCCAAACAAAGACCACCTTTCCCTGTTGAAAATATGTGCCAAACAAAATAGCCATACCAACAGAAACAAGTGAAAACGAAAAGAAAAAGAAATGAGAGAGAGCGAGAGAGAGAGAGAGAGAGAGAGAGAGAGAGAGAGAGAGAGAGAGAGAGAGAGAGAGAGAGAGAGAAAGGTGAAGTGATTATGACACAAAGATGGTCAGTTAGACCTAGCTTTATTAGGCCATTCCTTCAACCTCTGAGGCCGCCCTTCACTACTTATATTGACATGCTATGTCTCTCCAACTCCTGCCTTATTAGAGAGAGAGAGAGAGAGAGAGAGAGAGAGAGAGAGAGAGAGAGAGAGAGAGAGAGAGAGAGAAGAAAGGTGAAGTGATTATGACACAAAGATGGTCAGTTAGACCTAGCTTTATTAGGCCATTCCTTCAACCTCTGAGGCCGCCCTTCACTCCCTATATTGACATGCTATGTCTCTCCAACTCCTGCCTTATAGAGGTGAGATATTCTCAATTTCTCCCAGCTCTGCAGCCGAGAATATCTGATCGTCATCAGTAAGGATGATGCCATTTCTCCTTCGCTGCATGGCCTCTCTTCTCCCGTATAACTGTAAAGGTAACCTCACATCATATTTATACATGTATAAATGAGCCCATTATTAATTCTTTATGCATGAATACACATACAAGGAACATAGTCACATCTGAGCATTAAGACAAATTGATTATACGAGATTTTCCAGCAAAGTATCTCCATAAAAATTTAAAACAAATGATATTCTAGAAAGTAG
>JACEFZ010018560.1:0-5000 GCA_014155875.1 Cepaea nemoralis
TCGCGTTAGATGTCGAAACATGACCGCCTACGCTTATCGACATGGCACATGATGATGATGAAGAAGCAAAGACAACTTATCACAAACATCAGACAGAGGCAGTCTTAAATTTTTGGCCTCGTTATGATAAGACAAAATATGGAACATGTTGTGTCAACAGGAAATATTTGTGGAAAGAGAGACAGAGGAAGACAACATTCCTGACAGTCTTGTGTCATGGCGCGGAATAGAGTTAACACACGAATTGATCCATGCTGTTGGAGATCACAATGTTTTGAGTTTTGAGAAGCATGTATGTCCACGCCAGGCGGCAAGGCACTTGCTTATGATGACGATTCCTGCAGCGAAAATATTTGTGGCCAGAAGGGTTAAATCCGCGATGACAAGAATATGCCAGAAGTTAATTTCCATGTTAAACTCTTGTTTTTTTTTTTTTTTTTTTAACGAAACGCAGAACAAAATGATTTTGATCTACCTGTGTTTAGGAAAAAGGAAGCTGCGCGTTGCCATAACAACATGAATGTTCCAATGACAGCTCGTAGAAATATGAAAGCCATGTGACACTAGGAGGATGGTCACGGGCGAGTGACCTGGATTTCTGCTCCACTAGTACTAACAGGGGGGTCTTCGACACGCCTGCCTGGTTCCGTACAACAGATTCCTCTTCTGGCCGCTGCGGCACTTAAAATGGAAACAAATGATGCGAGTCGTTCTGCTTGGTTGAAGAATTACGTGATGGCTTGGTGTCCTTTGTTCAGGTAGAGAATCCTGTGTCACATTTTGGGTTGAGGTGCCCGGTGCTTGAGAGATTTCTCAGAAGGGTATGCAGCAATTGGGCCATGTCTGTGTTGACACGATGTTAGTGGCTTGTCTCTCGAGAACTTGCTGCCCATTTTGGTCTAACTTGAACCATTTTAATAAAACTATCATCATCGTCGTTATCATCATCATGTGCCATGCCAGTCAGCTAGGGCGATTTTGGTTCGTCATTTTACACGGTCAGCTGTCTCGGATCAACTTTGTGTGCCGTGGGATTACAACTACGTTAACCTGTTTTAAAGATACAAGAGAGGTCAAAAAGTTAGTTTGCTGCGTATCATTTATAGGACGTCACAGTCAACCCCGCATCTTTTGGCTGTTTGTGATTTATGGGCAAGTATACGTGCAGTAGTTTGCCATTGCTTTCTGAACGAGCGACACTTATACCATTGTATGAAAACTGGCGTAAGGCGGTCTGCTTCCAAATCGACAACAGCTGTGTTTCAAACAGCAGTATGTGGGATTGGGAATTACATTCGAAGGCGAAGGGGCGCCGCAGAAACGGTTAGTGATAGAAAGAGAGGCATGAAATAGACAGAACGAGAGAAGCAAACAGAGAGAGAGAGAGGGGGGGGGGGGGGAGAGAGAAAGAGCAAAATAAAGATAGAGAAATAAACTAAGAGAGAGGGAGAGAGAGGAAGAGAAAATTACGATCAGAAAGAGTAGTAAAAAAGAAACCAGAATTAGAGAAAGACACAAACTGGAACTGTTAGGACAACTGGCAGACCAGCAAATCCACAGTCACTATTCGTCAACGTGTATTTAAAACAAGCCTCCCCGCTCCCCAGACCTGGACGATACAGAATCAATGGGATCACCCATCTTAAAGACAGATAAATCCAGTTGAGAAAAAGTCCGAGTGACAATACGGAGAGTTGGAAGCCGTGTAGACTGCGCATGCTCACAGGAAGTGGCTGGCAGACGAGTGGGAAATTGAGGAGGAAGAAGTGAGAATGATCATTAACGTCGTCTTTCGAGGGGCATTAGGAATCGGGCAGAGGGAATGGGGGTTGCGGCGTTGGAAGGGTGAGGATAGGAGAGAAAGAAAAGATTAGTTCGAAGATATACATGGAGATTGGTGGGGGGTGGGGGGTGGGGGCGTGAGAGATACACACCCAGATGAAGTATATGTATATCTGTCTGTTAGTGTGAGGGGCCGTCGATCTGCCCCCCCCCCCCCATCTGTCTGCCTGTCCCTCAGTCCACGATCCCTCAGTCTGTCTGTCTGTTAGTGCGAGGGACCGTCAATTCTTATCTCAGTCTAACTATCTGTCTATTAATACGAGGTATTGCAGTCTGTCTGACTGTCTTTTAGCGCGAGGTACCGTCGATCCCTTCCTCAGTCTGTCTGACTGTCTGTTAGCCCGATGTACCGTCGGATTCTTTCACAGTCTGTCTGACTGTCTGTTAGCCCGATGTACCGTCGGATTCTCTCACAGTCTGTCTGACTGTCTGTTAGCGCGAGGTACTGTCGATCCCTTCCTCAGTCTGTCTGACTGTCTGTTAGCCCGATGTACCGTCGGATTCTCTCACAGTCTGTCTGACTGTCTGTTAGCGCGAGGTACTGTCGATCCCTTCCTCAGTCTGTCTGACTGTCTGTTAGCCCGATGTACCGTCGGATTCTCTCACAGTCTGTCTGTCTGTCTGTTAGCGCGAGGTACTGTCGATCCCTTCCTCAGTCTGTCTGACTGTCTGTTAGCCCGATGTACCGTCGGATTCTCTCACAGTCTGTCTGACTGTCTGTTAGCGCGAGGTACTGTCGATCCCTTCCTCAGTCTGTCTGACTGTCTGTTAGCCCGATGTACCGTCGGATTCTCTCACAGTCTGTCTGACTGTCTGTTAGCGCGAGGTACTGTCGATCCTTAACGCAGTCTGTCTGACTGTGTGTTAGCGCGAGGTACTGTCGATCCCTACCGCAGTCTATCTGACTGCCTATTAGCCCGAGGGACAGTCGAACCATCCCCCAGTCTGTCCGTCCCCAAGTCAGTGATCCGCCCGTGACTCTGTGCGTCTCCGTGTCCATATGTGTGTATATCTGTCTGGTTTGAGGTCCATCCGTACACCTTCTGTCTGTTGAGTCCTTCGTCCTTCTTTTCGTAAGTCCTTCTTTTCGTCCGTCCGACCTCGTGTTAGTCTGTCGATCCGTTTATCCCCCTGTCTATTCGACTATCATTTTCATCATCATCTTCTTCTTCTTCTTCTTCTTCTTCTTCTTCTTCTTCTTCTTCTTCTTCTTCTTCTTCTTCTTCTTCTTCTTCTTCTTCTTCTTCTTCTTCTTCTTCTTCTTCTTCTTCTTCTCTCACCACGGTAGCATCCTTAAAGCCAGCTATATGCTTTCACTCTCTACAATGCATTGTAAACGCTAAGTTTCCACAAGACGCCATTGCTATTTGACCATAATCCAAAATATCTACATATCCAAACACACTAACCTAGAAACAAGAGCAAGTCATATACCATTAGCAACATATGTTGTTTTTTTTTGCATATCCTTTTTACAGGACATCGCTGCCAACACCAGCATCTTTCAGTTGTATGTTGATTTCTTGGCAAGATTACGCTCAATAGTTTGCCATTGCTTTCTGAGCGGCCGGCTCACATACCCCGTAAGTTACCGATGCGATTCGAACCACTGCTTATTCTCACCGTCATCACGTTACCGACGAGAGTATACGAGATTACGGAGAAAAGTCATAACCTCTAAGCCACGAAGCCGGCAGCAACATATGGCTCGTGCAAAAAAAAAAAAATAACAGCCACTTTCGGATGGCGGGATTCGAACCCGGTAGTTTGTAATAATGAGACGGACAGCGTATCAACTCAACCCCGCCGTGCTATAGAAACTGGATTCGTCCTTTTCTTCGTCGCTCCTCGTTCGAAGTTAGTTTTCTAGTGACTGCCGCTTCCATTGACGATGAACTGCATTTTTTTCGTGGCAGACTTTTGTGCTGGCATTCTGGCACCAGCATTATGCATAGTATACCTGTGCGGGCTGTTGGTTTGTCGAGACTCCTGTCTGTTCCACTTTTCACAAGCGGCAGTGAGGAGCATTTTGTATGATATTCACTGGCGACGGAACGGAGCATAATGGGGCGACCCTTTGTCGGGAAAATGCAACCACGACTAACGGCTAATTAACCCAACTATGCCCTGCAGACGTTTGTATATCCGACTTCGGCGTGCATTTGTGTACGCCTTCCTCTATACATATTCCGTTCAAGGCAAGGGGCTCTATAACTAAGATAATAAACAGTGGAAAGGAAGCGCCACCAACGACCATCACAGTAATCGGTGAGATATTAGTACAAGTAAAATTTTCTCCTATCTACGACATGTAATAGCAAGCAGATAATGGAAGAAGGGAACGGAGATCAAAATGAGAATAGGAATGACCAAAAATGCTTCCAGCAGCATGCAATCGGCTTTAACATCTAGACAGATTAAAATACATTTAAAATGAGAATTTGGGACGCAGAGGGTTTCCAAGGCACCAGGGCTGGCTTCTATACTGGCCAAGACATATTGACGCGTCCTCGCCGAGCGTCCTAGGCAACAGGTACCTTTGGGGTACTGGCTAAAGTCAGTAGGATCGTTGATTCCTCCGAAGTCGGAGAGTATCTGCCTGCATGGCGAGGAACCACCAGTCTGCACACCAATAAGCCAGACATGGGACAACGGATACTCACTCAAACCTCAGGTCCTGTATGACATCACACTAATGTTGGACAACAGGATGTCTTCATCCGACATAGGGGACTTCGCGTTGGAGTTCACAGCCAGCGAACACAAGCAAATGAGAATTTGCAAATGTTATGCATATTCAATTCTCTCCGTAGCGATGGCGTTACGGACGCGATTCGCAATGCCGCATACCCGCGTTCGAAACACAGCGGTGACCGATTTGGCAGCAGGCCGTGTCTCGCTGGTTTTAACGTGTTGATATGGTAGCCGGTCGTTCAGAAAGCAATGACAAACTACTGAACGGGAAACTTGCCAAGACATCAATAACGGCAGTAAAATGCTGGTGTTGACTGCAACGTCCTGTAAATGATATGCAAATTAAAATAAAACAAAACAAATATGGCACGAAACATTGAACAAGCAATTACAAAGTCCAACAGAGGCCCTGGAGATGTGGATATACAGAAGAATTGGTCGTATTTCGTGGAAATAAAAATAAT
>JACEFZ010018560.1:10000-12500 GCA_014155875.1 Cepaea nemoralis
GTTGAGAGATTCGAGCGACCGCCTATTGTTTCTCAGAATCTTCAACAATCCCATTTTAGTCCCCCCTTGTGTGACACGAGGAAAGTTCACACGATAGACTAAGGTTGAATCATGGGATGATCTCTAGGGGATGTAACTGT
The DNA here is from genome assembly GCA_014155875.1 of Cepaea nemoralis. Lineage (NCBI taxonomy): Eukaryota > Metazoa > Mollusca > Gastropoda > Stylommatophora > Helicidae > Cepaea > Cepaea nemoralis. The sequence continues at coordinate 10,141 of JACEFZ010018560.1, forward strand.
AAATGATATTTCTTCTTGCCTATGGAGAAAAAAATATGAAGTTTTACACGCATAAATGTGCAAAATTATGGTTCCTGATATCTCATTGTTAACGTATCTTTGCTTGAATATATCTTAATATTCACAGCTTTGTGTAGTGTGAAGGGAGGCTCCGTGGCGAAGCGATCAAGCCGTCTGACTCGGGCTACGAAGGTTGTGGGTTCGATTCCAGACCCCGTTCTTCGGTTCACGTGTGCATTTATTTCGGAGACTCTTGAGGGTCGTCGCTGGAGCTACGGAGTTCGAGATTTGTGCGACGGTTTCGACTGTTCCCTGCGGAAAGAGACTGAAAAATATGGGGCAAAAATCCGTTACAATGAAGTCGACTCTGTCGACTTTTAACACCAGTACTCATCATCCAGTGCCTTGCCGGCTGGCGTGGGCAATCATGCCTCTCCACAAATTACGATCTCCGACGGCATGGATCAATTCGTGTGTTGACTCCCTTCCGTGCCATGACACAGAACTGTCAATAATCTTCCACGCTGTCTTCCTTCTATCTCTCTTTCCGCAAATCGGTCCGCCTGTCACGACATGTTAATTGTATAATCACAATAGACCAGTGAACAGAGCACATTTTTGTGTAAAGTCATTTATTTGCATTTATATATAGATAAACAATTATTGATTCCCATGGCTGCCGTTTACTGCCAGTAAATGTCCTTTATTATTCTCAGATCATTGCCATCTATATCGGGTGAGTTGGTGTAACGGTTAAGAAGTTGCGCTGGTAATGTCATGAGCGTGGTGGAACGAGGGTTTGATTCCTGGGCTCAACGTTCGTTATGGAAGGGGGACGCAGGTCACCTGTTTTCTATGCACTCAGGCTTGGAAAGATTACATAAATTATATATATAAGGGGTGAGAGTACACAGGAAACATTGACGTAGGGAAAGACGAAGGAGAAGACGGAAAAGAAGAGGAAGAGACGAGAGGAGAAAAATGCAATGGAGAGAATACGGAGCGGAAATTTTGGAGGAGAAGATGAATAAGACATGACGGATACGACAAGGGGGAGAAGACGAAGATGTTAGAACAAATGGGATTAGACGAGGAGGAGCAGTGTATGCGAGAAAAGGAAAACGAAGAGGGTACGAAAACGAGAAGGAAAAGACTGGGAGGAGAAAACAAAGATAAAGAGGCTAAGAGGATAAATAGGGGTGGACGAGAAAGACGAAAAAGAAGAAGAGGACGGAGGGAAGCGAAAATCGAAAGAAAACAACAATACGGTGGAGAAAAGGAAGGGAAAGATGAAACTGAAGTTGAAAATATTGAAATCGATGTCGAAACCGATGACGATGATGAAGAAAATTATCTTGAACAAAAAAGAGGAAGAAGAGTGTCGAAGAACTACTTTCTTTTTTTTTCGCTCGTCCGCTTTGAACTCAAGCGTAATCCATACATACTACTTTTAGTATTACTGGACCGAATTTTGCATGTGGATTAGCTTTTCCCTATTAACAGTGTCCCTTCGCCATCATGTGAACCCACTCCGACTTCAGAGGTACCTTGTAATTTACGTTCCCAAGTCAAGGACGAGAGATCATCATTTTAGTCCAAAATGTCTGTTGTAGGGGATGAATCCCCCACCTCGGCATCAGCACACCGGATGTTTAAGAACACGCGTTCTTATCCATTCGGACATTCTGGCCTTCAAAAGAAAGTATGAAACAGATGAAAGCGACAGAAATGACCAACAATAAATAAACGCACATCTTACAAACAAAAGGTCGAATTGCTACAGTTAACTGACTCTGTGCTTTTAAACACGTCGTTTTGTGTTTCTAATTAACATATGGAGAGAAATCGTGGGTTGTGAGAAAATGCGACACCACGGAAGAAAACACAAAACGCGCATCTATCTGGAAAGGTACGGTATCTTTGTTTCATCTTGTGAATAAACTATGTTTTCATTTCCTACTTTGTTCATCTCTTCGAGCTTTTGATTGTCTTAGTTAGCATATATGGGAATGCACTATCCATTATCCGCACCTACATTCTAAAAGGAATTCAATGGAATAACTGTAATCCACAAAGGTACGATGAGACCAACAATTATGCAAATACATGTAAATTTGTTTAACTTGACAATTCAGACAACACAGATCTTTAGATGTTCATTAGCTTTGTAGATGACTATTAAACTTTGTAGATTAACTCCCTTGGAAGGACACAGCATGGTTCTCTCCTTTTGATATCATATTTCAACGGAAACAGGCTTTCTGGTGTCACGCGACTAAATTGTATTTCTACAAACAAACAGATAAGTACTTTCTTTTTCTCTACACGAAATTAGATAATGCAGCTGCTTAACATATTTT
>JACEFZ010018560.1:15000-20000 GCA_014155875.1 Cepaea nemoralis
CAACAAGAATGGATACAATACAAAACAACAACACAACTACTACTATTACTGCTGCTGCTGCTGCTACTACTGCTAAAGTCGAAATTGGAAGAGAAAATGGCCCACCGCATCCCACGAAATCTTTGATCTAGTATATGTTGTATTGTGTCCTTTCATATCGGCTATCTTGTCCAATGAATAAATTGACATGTCTTTGTATTTATCCATTGGAGGCGCCACAAGCTCCTTGATATATTACAAACAATATAGAATAACACAAACTACTGCAGCTTTACAGAACACAATTACGGAATACACAGGACGTTCTGGCGACCAGACTTCTTCAGCAAGGCAAACACACAAAACACAACATATAACACGTTGAAGACCTACAGTGACTACATTAAGGTATAATACCCGGGATGAAAAAGAATGGAAAGATGAAAACAAACAATTAGAACAAAGCTCAGAAAATTAGAAAAACATTTAAAATGTGTCATTTATCTCTTAATCCCAGGTGGTGATTCTGGTATCTCAGTTTGGGGTTCTGAGATAAGTCACACATTTTTTAGGGGCCCTTATCCTTACGACCACGTAACTCTCACTGTATCATGTAACACGGTCTGGGGTTCTGAGATAAGTAGCAACCTGCCTCTTGCTCCTAAATTTGTGGGTGTCAACTCAGGATTCTATAATTCGGTTAGATTCGGTGCAATTTTGTTGGAGACTCCTAGGGGTCATCGCTTGAGCTACGGAGTTCGTGGCTTTCTGCGGCACTTTCGGCAGGCCGACATTGGGAAAAAATACCGATCTATATGGGTTCTTCTTCTTCTTCTTCTTCTTCTCTTCTTCTTTTTCTTCTTCTTCTTCTTCTTCGTTCATCCGGAGTCTATTTTCGGATGCGATTGCGTTGTGCCTGTTTACAGCGAGCTGCGATAATGCACCTTTAGGCCGACATATCCGACTTCTGCGGGCATTTGTTGACCGGTTAACCTTCCCGGGCTACATGGGTTAAAACTCGGCGCAATTAAATGGAACGTAGTCTTTTACACCCACTTTACACCCACTGTGTGCCATTTGTCTAGCTCCATGTGCCCCTATTTATTTAAATGTTCCTGGATGTTGTAATATAATCACGTTACACCATCCAGATGACACAGGATTGATAGCACAATGCGAAAAAATCTGCAATACGTTTGGAACAAAAAATTTTGTTTAAAATGTTGCGTGTTCTTTGAATGGCTTTGAAACCAACCGCATTGTTCATTTTTCTAGGCAGACGAAAGTTCAGTAGTTTGCCATTGCTTTCTGAACGAGGCGTCAATGTTTAAGCCTAACTTAATACCGGGGTATGGGTTGAACAACTCTACCTTGCCATCAGCACTCCGGAAGTTTAAGAGCGAGGGCTCTTATACTTTCGACCACGTAAGTCTTACGGTATCAATATCACAGCCTGGGATTGTGAATGAGTATCACAGCCTGGGATATTTATTTTAATCTTTTAATTTTTTTTTCAAATTTTTCATTTTCACTTTATTGTTCTCATTTTGTTTTCATCTGTTCATTCTTCTCATTCCGTTCTTATGCCTTAATGTTGTCACTAGAGTGTTTTCTCCGTGATTATATGGTGTGTTTTGTCTATCTGCCGACTTCATGGCGAAGGGTTAACGGACACAGTTCATAATCCCGAATATCGCGTTCCAAGCTCCTGTGGGCTATTTGGCAGCAGACCTCCATACGTTGGTTTTATTTTTTTTATGAATAGGTATGGGTTCGGCTGTCGTTCAAAAGCAATGGCGAACTACTTAACGTAAACTTGCCCTGGAATCACGAACAGCCAAAATATGCTGGGGCTGATTGATACGTCCTGTAAAGGATATGCAAGTAACCTTTTGTATATGAATTTGTTTGCTGAAGAAGGCTAGTCGCCGCAACGTCCTGTGATTTTCGTAACCGTGTTCTATAAACTGCATTACTTTGTGATATTTTATGTTCTTTACTTGGACCACATAAAGCAGGTTAACTTGTGTCACCCACCATTGCCCACGCCTCTGCTCGAGAAGGGAACATAAACTACCTGAAGAAGAATCGTGTGACTAGAAACGTGTTCCGCCTTACCCGGGATGAGATAGGGTCATGTGACTCTGGTGTGCCACCATCTGTCCATGCCTGGGGTAGCCGGTGGAGAGAAAGGCGGCGGAAACCGGAGACAGGATGGTGAGAGTAGATACCCGAGCGGAAGATGATAGCAGGATGTGTTCGATTGTCGAGTCAGCCATACTTCACATCCTATGGTCGACTTTTGTCACAGATTGGCCAGGTTCACTGAGTGTATTCCTGCCTTTTCAAGGACACGCATTCTTCCATGGAGGTGTTTTTTCATTGTCTTGTTCTTCTTATTCTCGTTCCTCTTCTTATTCATGTTCTTGTTCTTGTTATTGTTCGCTTCTTTGTCGTTGTTGTTTTTGTTGTTGTTCTTCTTCTTCTCTCCTTCTTTTCTTCCTTGTTGTTGTTGTTGTTGTTGTTGTTGTTCTTCTTCTTCTTTTCTTCTTCTTCTTCTTCTTCTTCTTCTTCTTCTTCTTCTTCTTCTTCTTCTTCTTCTTCTCTTCTTCTTCTCTTCTTCTTCTTCTTCTTCTCTTCCTTGTTGTTGGTGTTCTTCTTCCTCTTCCTCTGTTTCTACGATTTCTTCTTCCTCCTTCTCCTCCCATTTTTCCTTCTCCTCAACATCTTCTTATGCTGCTCGTACTCATTCTCCTCCAACTCCCCCACCTCCTCTTCTTATACGTCTACCGCTTCTACTTTATCTTCTCTTTCTCCATCTCTTCTTCCTTTTCCTTAACCGTCTTCTCCTTCTACTGTTTCTTTTTCTTCCTCTTCATCTTCAGCTGTTGCTTCTTCTATTTCAAGAACAATGCAGACTCCAATGCCATCTCATATGCCAATTTTATTATTATTATTATTATTATTATTATTATTTGCATATCAGTCCTTCGCAGTCAACATAAGCATTTCTGCTGCAGTGATCTTTTGGCAAGTTTACGTTCACTAGTTTGCCATTGGTTTCTGAACGACCGGCACCGATACCAAAGCAAAACCAAGGTAACGCGGTCTGCTGCCAAATCGCGCGCATATATTTCGAACGCGGGTATACATGATTGCCAACCGCGTCCGTACGCTCTTCGCCACGGAGAACGGCAACTGCCGATTACCCTATAGAATTATGTAGCTACCCCCACATGCCCAAAACAACTCAAAGCTCGCAACAAGAATCTTACACGTGTTGCTAATCATACTTGCTGGCGTCGACGATCACACCTGTCCACAACTCTCTCTCTCTCTCTCTCTTCTCTCTCTCTCTCTCTCTCTCTCTCTCTCTCTCTCTCTCTCTCTCTCTCTCTCTCTTTCTCTCTGTCTCTCTCTCCTAAGCTTTTCGCTTCACCTGCTGATATTCTATGGTAATATGATGCTATATAACCTTGTCATCCTCGATCTCTTTAGTCCAATATGTCTGCCAGCTAACAGCACTTTATTATGGGTGTTAATCATGAACAATTTCGCAAACATTCATTCATTCAGTTTTTGCAGAACCTCGCTCCAATAACACTTAACAACCTTCATGAAAACTTCTCGATCACAAGCAAGATGTCCCGCTTCAGATACACCCATCTGGAGATCATCCTCCACATCCTGCACCCATCTTTTCTTTATCCTTCCTCTTCCTCTCTTCCCTGGCATATACCCCTCCATTATCGTTCTCTCTAAAGTTTCGTGACGTTTCAAGTGACCAAAATATTTCAATTTTCTTTGTTTTTTCGTCTTAAATAGCCAACTTTCTTCAATATACTACAGAATAAAATTTGAGCTTTTCAGTTTTGCTGCAGAAAAGTTCTAAAAAATATAATGGGCCATGAAGAAGAAACAGAGTGCAATTCTACAAGATCTGAATATTGAAGAAACCTGGCTCATAATAAACAGTGTCATGTCTCAGAAACTGAAATATTTTGGCCATGTTAAAAGTCACAGTGGCTGGGGGAGAACAAAGTTGGGAGGCGTGGTTCCTGTAGAAGAAGCTGGGGTCGGACCAGGACGAAGTTTAATTAAGTTTAGTTTAATCGACGGATCAACATCACGGCACACGGGTGTAACCCATAAGTGCTCCGTTCTACTCGCAACTTAAGCCTGAGACCGGAGAATCACAGCTCAGTGCACGAACTCCGTAGCGCAGGCGAGAATCCTACAATACTTTGGGTAGATTTTTAAACCGAAATTTTGCCGAGCAGCGCCTTTTAGGTACTCTTGTTCGATTTCCACCTGCCAAGGGATGTTTTACGTGCGCAACAATACACACGGGCGTCCGATCTCACTACTCAGAGACCAGGCGAAATTTGTTACTAGAAGTCCTCGTGAAAAAATTCCGGCCCTCACCGGGGCTTGAACCCCGGACCTCTAGCACTCGAGGCGGACATCATACCTCGAAACCACTCATCCTCCACTAAGATGGACAGAAAGAAGATGGGCACCATGACGAAGATGGACACAAGACATTGAAGACACCGTGGCCATGAGGTGTATGAGGTGGGAGAAATGGCCAGAGATCGAGAGACTTTAAGACACTCCGTGATGAGAGTGGCGTTCTGATAAGACCTGGAACATGAAGAACGTTGCTTCTGGCGTGTCTGTCTGTGATCAACATGTGGACAGCAGGTGTTGATTGCTGTACAGTGATGTCTGTATTGATTGCTGTACAGTGATGTCTGTATTGATTGCTGTACTGTGATGTCTGTATTGATTGCTGTACAGTGATGTCTGTATTGATTGCTGTACTGTGATGTCTGTATTGATTGCTGTACTGTGATGTCTGTATTGATTGCTGTACTGTGATGTCTGTATTGATTGCTGTACTGTGATGTCTGTATTGATTGCTGTACTGTGATGTCTGTATTGATTGCTGTACTCTGATGTCTGTATTGATTGCTGTACAGTGATGTCTGTATTGATTGCTGTACTGTGATGTCTGTATT
>JACEFZ010018560.1:25000-95000 GCA_014155875.1 Cepaea nemoralis
GACACGTTATACGGGGGGGGGGGGGGGGGGGGGGGAGAATGATGGTAGAATACCAAAGAACATCTTATTTGGTGAATTACAGATGGGTAAGGGATCTCGAGGTCGGCCTCTACTACGATACAAAGATGTGTGTAAGCGGGACATGATTGATACAGGCATTGATAATGCACATTGGGAGCAAGTCGCCGCTGAACGTGTTGTATGGAGGGCACATATCAGAAATGGAATAAATACAAAGGAGAAAATGATTCCACATAGTCCACACACTGAGTGTGTGAGACTTAGATGGTGCGTGATCGTGAAAATGACCATGTATTCACATGCATCCAATGTGGACGAACATTTACGGCACAAATTTGTCTGATCAGTCACATTCGCTACCGCCATGGGTTGTAGTTATTAAGCCTTCTTGAAACACAATGTAACAAAGTATTGTCTGCCAAGACGGCAAAGTGCCAATGGTAACGGCATGGTATTGTAGTTATGTTGTTTGAGAATATTGAGAATTACCTGGAAACAACAATGCACTATAGTAAGTTTATAATTATCCTGGTTATAAAAACAATTACATTTATATGTTTGCGTCCGAATCTACATCACCATCATCATCATCAATATAATTATCATTATGTGTCCTGACAACTGGCATAGGAGTTAATGTCTCCCCACAAATATCGATCCTCGGTTTTCTATACCAGCTCTGCAAATGATATTCCTCCATGCCATCGTCGCAGTCCTTCTAGCATCATATCTCTCGGTTCGCCGCAGAAGTCGGATGTGTCGGCCTAACGGCGCAAGAACGCAGCTCTGCTGTAAACAGGCACAACGCAATAACGTCCGAAAAAAATCCGGATGAACGCAGAAGAAGAAGAATATCTCTCGGTCTGCCTCTTTTTCGATCTGATCTTCCTATTGTCACGATGTTGTTCCAATGCTTGGCTTCTTATTATTCTTATAGTAGTTGCAGTAGTGCCGGTTTCGTGGCTAGAGGTTAGCGACTTCTCTCCGTAATCTCGTATACTCTCGTAGGTAACGTGATGACGGTGAGAATCAGCAGTGGTTCGAATCGCATCGGTAACTTACGGGGTATGTGAGCCGGCCGCTCAGAAAGCATTGGCAAACTATTGAGCGTAATCTTGCCAAGAAATCAACATACAGCTGAAAGATGCTGGTGTTGACAGCGATGTCCTGTAAAGGATATGCAAAACATTTTTTTTTAGTTGCAGTAGTAGTAGTAGTGGTAGTAGTAGTAGTAGTAGTAGTAGTAGTAGTAGTAGTAGTAGTAGTAGTAGTAGTAGTCGTGGTGTAATAGTAGTCGTAATGATGGCGGCGCCGGTTGGTGGACCTACGGCTGAGATGGTGGTGGTAGAGTTGGCGGTGGTTGTCAAGTTTTACTATTGTTTATATTTATGATTCCTGTTTCGCTCTCGCGACATGTGGCATCTCCATGTTACGTCCTGATGTTTAAATGACTGAGCCATGAAGATGTGAGTCATGGACCGGTTCACAACCAACAATCAACAAGTTAAAAGAGGTGTGGCCAAACAAGCACACTATGCAGGAAGCCAAAGAACATGAATAAACCAACGCAGAACTGGTGTCGTGAGCCGCTACGCTGCGAGATTTACTGAGGAGTGGATCTGAACACCTACGGACTGAATGATTCAATGTGCAATAAGGATGATCTGTCGACTAACTACCTATCTAAAATGATTGGCTGGCTGGCTGGCTGGCTGGCTGGCTGACTGACTGACTGACTGACTGACTGACTGACTGACTGACTGACTAACTAGCAATCAACTAAGAAGAATATCGTGCATTTTTTTAAATTTATTTGCTTTCCTGATTAACTCAATCGTAGCCCATATATGTGTTACTACTTCTAATGCACTGGACTGGTTTTTGCATGTTAGTTCATCCCATCTTTTCTATACATTAGTTGTTTATTCATACCTTTCACTCGATTAGTTCCATCCACGCTTTCCCTCCGTCAGTTCATTCTATTCTTTCACCTATCAAATCATTCCGTCTCTCTTTCCAACAGCTCCGTCCGTGAAGTATATATATATGCATGTTGTATGTATATAATATATATATATATATATATATATATATATATATATATTGTGTGTGTGTATGTGTGTGTGTGTGTGTGTGTCTGTGATTACTCATTCCATTATCTCCCCACCCACACACACACACACACATACACACTTTATTACACACTGTCCTTTCATCATTTCATTTGATGCTTTTACCCCTTATCAAGGCGGCTCCATCAAACACCGCGTTTGAACCATAACTGCGGGCGATTTGGCAGCTGACTGCCTTGCGCTGGTTTTAAAAAAAAATCAAATCGTATGGTGCCGGTCGTTCAGAAAGCAATAGCAACCTAACTTAACAAGAGATCATAAAAAGTAAAAAAATAATCTTGGGTTGATTGCGACGTCGTGTAAAGGATATCCAACATTTTAACCCCCATCAATTCATTTACTTCTCTCTTTTCAGCAGCGCAGTCTCTGATTTCCCACTCTCCATTAATTGCAGCATGTTTCCTTCTCTATACAAGTTTCACGAGAAGACCCAAATCTCAAAGACATCGTACTGAACACGAATAAAACACAGCACCAAACTTCACAGCAAACCATCTCACGAGACATGACATTAAGTACTTTAGGCAGCAGTTATCACTTACAATCTCACAGCATATCCATGTCTAGAATATCCTTCTGTCTTTGTTATTCAAACATGTCTTTCCGTCCCCATAAACGACTCCATTTCTAACCGTCTGCCACGCAAATCTCTGACGTCATTCTTTAATCTCCACACCGTAATGCGTTTTCTAGTATTTTTTTTTTTTAATATATTTTATTTTGGTGCACTTAGGTGCAACGGGTTTTCCCCATGCGCGCCTCTTCCGAAGCCGTTTTTTTTTTCTTTAGTATGTGAACCATTGGTGTCTTCTTTCGTCATAATCTTCCTCTGTTTTGACCAACTGTTTTTGTAGTGAAGTTTCGCAGAGAGGAGGCAGATGTAATGTTATGTGTTTCGCTTGTCTTGTTACCTGAAGTAATGCCTATTTGACTTTCTTCAATGTCTCTAGCCAACTCTTTCTGGGTCGTCCACTTGCCTTGTATCCCAATGCTCTCACGTAAGAACGCTCCAGCTGTTGTTTGATCTTGTTCCATTCTAGATAAATGTCTGCGCCATTTAATTCTTGGCGTTCTATACAATCAGTATTCGGTGTTATCCCTATTCTTGTTCTTAGTTTCTCATTTCTCTATCTCTTCTTGTTTCTTCGAGCTGCTTTTTCTACGTATCCTCATATCACATGATGCGATTTTTTAGGCGTGTGTTTCTGGGACTGTCAATGTTTGGCATTAATAACACAGCATTGGCACGAATAACGTGTCTGCCACTTCATTTTATATGCATGTTGATATTTGTATGTTTTCTTCTTCTTCTTCTTCTTCTTCTTCTTCTTCTTCTTCTTCCTTCTTTCTCTTCTTCTTCTTCTTCTTCTTCTTCTTCTTCTTCTTCTCTTCTTTCTTCTTCTTCTTCTCTTCTTCTTCTTTCTTCTTCTTCTTCGTTCATCCGGAGTTTTCTTTCGGATGTGATTGCGTTGTGCCTGTTTCACAGCAGAGCTGCGTTCTTGCGCCTGTTAGGCCGACACATCCGACTTCTGCGGGCATTTGTTGACCGGGTTAACCTTCCCGGGGGTTTCTTAGGACGTTTGACTCTCACTGTTGTGGTGTTATCCCCCATCCCAGCTGGTCCATATAGAACAGCCAAAGATCCTGGTCAGCCCTCAAGGGAAGGCAGGGGCAGACCATGAGCATTCCCCGCCATCCAAGGAGGCTTCCATACTTGCAGAGCCGATACATAGCGCTCTGGTACTGGGCTCACCCAAGGAATCGTCACGTCCTGCACATGGCTGCTTAGCCTCACTTCCGTATATTGGGCCTTCCGTTCAGCATAGGCTGTACTTCCGGAAACCAGATGTATGCAGTCTGCAGATGACATCCACACAGTGAGCTTTCGATTCGGACTTTCCACTGTAATGGAATTTGCTAGCCAAGCAATATTCCATTTCGTGCCACTAGGACACTTTTCCACCTTTTTATGAAGCCCACACAGTGGGCTTTTGATTCAGACTTTCCACGTAATGATTTTGCTATCCAAGCAATATTCCATTTCATGCCACTTGGACACTTTTCCACCTTTTATGAAGCCCACACAGTGGGCTTTTGATTCGGACTTTCCACGTAATGGATTTGCTATCCAAGCAATATTCGATTTCATGCCACTACGACACTTTTCCACCTTTTATGAAGCCCACACAATGGGCTTTTGATTCGGGACTTTTCCACGTAATGGATTTGCTATCCAAGCAATATTCCATTTCGTGCCACTAGGACACTTTTCCACCTTTTATGAAGCCCACACAGCGAGCTTTCGATTTTGGACTTTCCACATAATGGATTTGCTATCCAAGCAATATTCCATTTTCATGCCTATGGGTCTTCATGCACCTTTAAATGTCAACCTGTATGTAGTTAAAGTAATCTGCGGTCAACTTTAGCTTGTTGATATCTCCCATAGAGCTTGTCCTCAAATGAAGCAGGTGTGGGCCAAAATATCTTTCTCTGTTCTGCATACGTTGGGGCAATCCTGCAGCAAATGTTTTGCTGTCATTTTTCCAGTTCTACAATTACATTCATCGGTATTCTCCTATCTTTAGTTTATTGAACAAGTAGGTATTTCAGCCTCTTATGTCCTGTGCGGAGTCTGAAGATTGCTACTTGTTCTCTTCGGTCGAGTTTGTAATATGCATCGTCCTTCTGATGGCCTGGATGCTCATGATTCCCATTTGGTTCTATAAGTGCTTTTTATCAACCTCTTTGCCTCATTATAGGTTATGTCTATGTCAGGCTGTGGTAGTCGTCCGCCCTCTTTTGCCAGTCTGTCAGCCTCTTCATTTCCAGGTATACTGCAATGTGATGGGATCCACTGTATTACAACATTTTTGGATTTCTGGCATAGACCATGGAGTGATGCTCTTAGGTCAGTTAGTTCTGTGCTGTTATTGCTCTTCAGTATTGAGACAGCTGACTTTGCATCTGTGAAGATAGCTATTTGCTTCTCTTTATTTTCCTCCATCAGGAGCATTTCTGCTGCAGTTTTCAAAGCCTCTACCTCCGCTTTGAAGTTACTTGAAAATTTTCCAGTTGCCATTGAATGTGTTTTTTTTCACTCCATTTTTTAAATTTAGGAGAATTCCTCCTCCTCCATTCTCTATTGAATTTTTGGCTGATCCATCTGTATATGCATGGGTCCAATTGCCTGCTTGGGTAATGTTCTTTTATGTAGTTTAGGGTTATTTCTCTTCTTTCGGTTTCATGCTGAGTGGTCTTTTTCTCAATACCAGGAATGTTTTCTATCATCTCAGGCAGTTGCTGCTGTCTCCAAGCTGGGAACTTGTGTGCATTGTGTATGGGCTTGACTGTTGATATGTTAAGTATAGGATCTGCCCTAATCCTTCGTTTTGCAGTTTCTACAAAGTTGCTACGCTTCAGTCTTCCCTTTCCAAAACCATTAAATCTGTTGTACATAGGGTGGTCTGTCAATCTTCTAAATTTTTCTGCTTGTTGCTGGGCTCTACTATCTCTTCTATCCTGCATTGGTTGTAAACAAGTGATCTTTTCTAGTTCATTAATAGGCGTTGTCTTCAGGCTTCCAGTTATGATTCGCATTCCTTGGTTTTGGACTCTACTTATTTTGCTAAAGTTTGACTTAGCTGCTGTTGCCCAAGCTGCAATGCCATATTCCAGTACTGGCCTCACCCGTCCAGTATATAACTTCTTGAGAACTTTCTCATCTGCTCCCCACGTTGTACCAGCAAGCTTTTTCATGATTGCCATTCTCTGCCTTGCTCTTGTTCGATTTTTCTCAACCTGTGTCTTCCATGTCAGGCGACGATCAAAGGTAACTCCTAGATAGTTTGGATTTTCTTCATGGCGCAATATTTTTCCATTCAATACCAGCTTAGGTTGCTTGAGTTTTATTTGAGAGGGAGAACCACTGTGCATGTTGTTTTCTCCTCACTTATCTTCACTAGCCATGATTTTGACCAGTCCTCTAGCGCTAATAAGGCTTGCTGTATTCTGCTGTTAGCTGTACTAATATATTCTTCAGATGTCCATATGGCTAGGTCATCTGCAAAGGAGGATGTGAGTACTCTGGCTGGAAAATTTTCTGTGATGTCATCTATATATGCTAGGAATAATGTTGGTGAAAGAACTCCTCCTTGGGGGACACCTTGCTCCAGCAGCATCATTTTGCTTGTTTGTCCTTGTACTTTTGTCCTGGCAGTTCTGTTCTGAAGGTAGTGGCTGATCCATTTATACATTTTCCCACAAACATGCATGTTTTGCAGTTTTACTTTCAGTCCTTCCTTCCATACTTTATCAAATGCTTTTTATAAATCTATCCAGACTGCTAGTGTGTGCTTTTTCTCTTGGAAGGCATCCTCTATTTCCTGAGCTATATAGGTTATTTGATCTTCAGTGGATCTGTACTTTCTGAATCCTGCTTGGTGTGGTGTTAAGAGTTTGTTTTCTTCCAGATGCCATGTTAGCCCTACCATTGATAATGCGTTCCATTAATTTTCCTACACAGCTAAGTAGACTGATAGGTCGATAGCCATTTGGTTCTTCCAGGTCTTTTCCTTTCTTTGGGACTGGTATTAGTATAGCTTCCTTCCATGCCTGTGGGACTATTCCTCTCTTCCAGCTGTTATTTAGGACTGCTAGTAGTTTCTTCTTTGCCTTGGTGCCTAGTCCTATTAGCATTTCATTTCTGATTCCATCCTTTCCTTTTGATTTCTTCTTTTTTAGGGTATTCATTGCCTGTTCCATTTCTTCCATTGTTAGATTTGTCATCATATATTCTGCTGCTGTCTCTGTATTTCTATGATGTATCTGTTTGTCTTTGATTGCTTTCTTCTGTTCGGTTGTAATATCAATGTGGTTTGCATTTGCATAGTGTTCCATTAGTGCATTTGCAGCCTTTTTTCCTGTAAGCAAGGCATTTCCTTCTTTAATTGTTATTTGTTTGTTTCTTGGTCCTTCATTGTTCATGGCTTTCACTAGTTTCCATAGTTTGTTTCCATCCCTGTCAAAATTCAGGTTTTCTGTTTTTTCCCTCCAACAATCTCTTGTTGTTTGATTTACTGTTCTTTTATATTTTGCTGAGATGGCTTTGAGAGAGATATTCGCTTCAATTGTTTGTTCTCTCTCTGCTGTCTTCCTGGCATCTTCAACTTTGTCCTCCAAACTTTGTAGTTCTTCAGTCCAGTATGGTTTGTAATTTTTCCTCGCTCCTCTTTGAATGGACTCAGTGGCTGCCTGTATTATCGCTCTGTTTAGACTTTCCACCATTTGCTTTCATGTTGCCATATCGTGTATTTATCGTTTTCACAATAGTTGTCTGTTAGTATGGCAAATCTGTCCCAATCTGCTCGTTTGTAATTCCAGCGGGGCAAGGGCTTTTGCTCCTGTGGAACATACTCCATATTCATTACAAGCTTGATTGGTCTGTGGTCACTACCTGCTAATTGGTCCAGCACATGGCGATCGATTTTGTGGAGGATGTCTCCTGTGCAGAAAGCTAAGTCTGGAGTAGAAGTGGTAAGCCATCTTCTGGAGTAGAAGCTCGGTGTGTCATCCGCTTTGTTGAGTAGATGGAGATTTGAGTCTATTTCCCAGTCCTCCAGTTCATCTCCTCTTTTGTCAGTATCTGGGTATCCCCATCTTTCTGAACGGCTATTAAAGTCTTCGACAATAATGCAGTTTGTGTCAGTTATTTTCATATTTGAGTGTGTAAGGTCCTTATCTGCTGGGCTATACAGATTGTAGATTCTTATTTTCATGTCCTTTATCATTATATCAACACCTATAATTTCCGTTTGGTTGTCAGAGATCACAGATACTTCGCTGCAAGGTATTGTGTTTCGTGTAAGTATTAGAACTCCTCCTTTGTGTCCTTCGCGGTCGAAACGTGTGGCCTGCTATCCTCTGACTGAGAATTTGTGATTGGCGTTGAGGTGTGTCTCTTGAATGCATGCCACATCTATTCTATCTTTATGAAGACGCTGTGTTAGGGAGTCTTTCTTCTTGTAAACTCCTTCGGCATTCCACTGTAGTATGTTGAGTGTCCGGGGTATTTGGTCAATAGCTCTTAACCTACTCCTCTGTGCCTTGACTCCACAGCACAGGGGAAGGTGACCACCAGTAGTCATGGGTGGACCCCCTCGTGGCAGGGGGCCCGGCACTATCGCCGCCTGATGGGACTTCACGGGATTAGCATCGTAACGATTAATTTTGATTTGTGACATCATGAATTAAGTTACGTTGCATTGCTTTTTGTCAAGCCTGTGGCTCAGTACATCCGATTTCGACAAGCATGTATTCGGGATGCTTTCCCTAGCCTTTGACTGTCCCCAGTCTACCTACAAGGCAGCAGGTTTGTGTGTCTCTTCGTCTGGTCCCTCTCCCTTGACCTGTCCGACATGGGTGGCCCTACCAGTAGCTGTGCTACCGTCGGCATAGCTCTTGGGGTCATTGGGACGCACAAGCCCCTCTACCTCGTCACGGTGGACACACAGCAGAGGGGATTTTGTATGTTTTAGAATACTTACTGTTTGATAGTTGATATTGTTTGCTTTCTGTATTCTCGATTCTATTTCTCTATGAAGACTTTCATCATTTTTGAACACACTGTCCATGTAATTGTACTCTCTAACTTGTTTTAAGGATATTCTATTTATATTTTCTAACTCTCCTTTGCCCTTTTTAAGCACGTGACCCACCATAAGTCTTTATTCTGACAGTGAAAATCATGCAATAAATAAGAGATGGGAAACCTTTCATTTTTGCCAAGAATGTGCTATGGATCGGAGATAGGGAACCTTTCATTTCTGCCAAGAACATGCAATTGATCAAATGCCCGCAGAAGTCGGATGTGTCGGCCTAACGGCGCAAGAACGCAGCTCTGCTGTAAACAGGCACAACGCAATCACATCCGAAAAAAAAACTCCGGATGAACGAAGAAGAAGAAGAAGATCAGAGGTAAGGAACCTCTGCCAAGAACGTGCAATAGATCAAAGATAGGGAACCCTTTATTTCTACCAAGGACATGCAATGGATCAGAGATAGAAAACCTTTCATTTCTACGAAGAACGTGTAATAGATTGGAGACAGGGAACCCTTCATTTCCGCCAAGTACATGCAATATATCACCTTTCATTTCTGCCAAGGGCGATGTTTATATTTAAAACACCATTCGCGGGCTATACAGAATTTACAGACTGGTACCTTGCCGTCTTGACAGACGATAGTTTGTGAAATGGAGATGTACCCTTCCATAGGACAAAGCCTGGGCTGAATTTCGAGACCACCTGTTGCTCATGTAGCATGATCCCCCTCTCTGCCTTGCCTAGTTTACTATAGAGGAAAGACAAGCTGCAAAAGCTGCCGGAGCAGCACAACAACGCTCAAACTGTCCGTCTGTCACAGCTTTCATCCTTGACCAGTTGCCAACCAAGACTTAGGGCCTAGTTTGCTCTGCCATGACATGTTGTCTATAGGTTGCAATTCCTGGCACTAGGTTAAGGTTTGTGCCCTCCCAACTGCGCGCCTCCGCCGAAGCAGTTACCACAATGTGGGGTTCTGAACGACCGGCACTCATACCATTGTATAAAAACCAGCGCAAGACTTTCTGCTTCTAAATAGCCCGTAGCTGTGTTTCGGTATGTGGGACTATGAACTGCGTTCCTAATCACTGTGCCACAGCGCCGGATCATGACACTGAGCACATTGCTATGGATCTATCTATCTATGCCACTACTCCTTTAGCACACCCTCTTATTACCAGAAACCCCGATTTAATTGTTTGACCTCGTTCATGATCTGTAGCTCTCTAAGATAAAATCCGATTGGCTACTTGTTGGGTTATGTACTATTATCACGCGCAGAGCTCGTGGAGCCGTCAGCAATAGAAAGATGAGCTCTTTTTGTTTAATCAAATTCTGCTAGAAGAAATCCAGTTTTCGGCTGCGATTGTGATCCTAAATCCTCGGGATCAACGGATAATCCATTCACGTGACCTACAGGGGTGCTGGACTGCACGTGCGTGGGCGGTCGCCTGCTGGCTGGCCATTCTGACATGTTTACATTTGACCCCAAGAACTCTCGGAGCCGATGCCTGGCAATTTTGTTAAAGTGACGGCAGAAGTTCACCGGCTTCTCAAATCTTTGTGGCTATTGCTAGCAGTGTCTGTCTGTCTGTCTGTCTGTCTGTCTGTCTGTCTGTCTGTCTGTCTGTCTGTCTGTGGCATTTCCTTTACATGACGTCACAATCACCTCAATTATTATTTTTATATTTACGATTTCTTGGCAAGTGTTTACTTTTAGTAGTTTGCCATTGCTTCCTGAACAATCTGCACTCATACCATTGTACGGAAACCAACACAAGGCGATCAGCTTCCAAATCGCCCGCTGCGCGGTATGCGGGTTACGAATTGCCATAGAGCAGGCTAGTCTATCTAGCTTTCCTAAGTCTCTGAAAGTACAGAACAAATTATCATTTTTCGACGTAGTCACCAATGATGATGATGATGATAATGACAGTGGTGGTGGTAATGGTGCGGATAATTATGATGATAATGATGGTAATGACGCTGATCATAATGATGTTATGATGATGATGATACCCTTTGCAGCCTGACTACGAGGCCGTCTACCTTGCCCTCGGAGTACTTTTGTCACTCCCGGATGTGGTTACCGCCTTTCGGGTTATGTCTATAGAGTGGATGAAAAGAAAATCATAACGGGAGATTCTTTTATTTTCGCTCGCTCGCTTTAAACTCAAGCGTAGTCTATACACGTGCAACCAATTTTAGTACACTGGACTGATTTTTAGCGTGTGGATTAGCTTTCCCTATAAACAGTGTCCCTCACCATCAGCCGAACTTACTCCGACTTTAGAGGGACTTGTAATTTAACTCTTCTAATCAAGGGGGAGAAGTCATTATTTTAGTCCAACTGACCGGTTTAGGGGTTGAACCCGCTACCTCGGCATCAGCGCACTGGATGTTTAAGATCAAGCGTTTCTATCTATTCGACCATGTTGACCTTCATCATTGACCTCCATCATTGACATCCATCATCGACCTCCATCATTGACCTCCATCATCGACCTCCATCGTCGACCTCCATCATTGACCTCCAGCATTGACCTCCATCATTGACCTCCATCATTGACCCACACCATTGACCTCCATCATTGACCTCCATCATTGACCCCCATCATTGACCTTCATCATTGATCCACATCATTGATCCACATCATTGAACTCCATCATTGACCTCCATCATTGGCCTCCATCATTGATCCACATCATTGACCTCCATCATTGACCTCCATCATTGACCTCCATAATTGACCTCCATCATTGACCCACATCATTGACCTCCATCATTGACCTCCATCATTAACCTCCATCATTGACCTCCATCATTGACCCACATTATTGGAGATGAAAGGCAACACAATGCGTTGATTAACCAGGAGTTCGATATATCTGCCACTCTTATAGTAAGTACCTGCTCCGTGGCGAAGGCGTTCCGGACGCTGTTCGTAATCCTGCATACCTGCGTTTGAAACATAGCCACGGGCGATTTGGCAGCAGACCGCCTTGTGTTAGTCTTTTACGAAATGGTATGGTTGCCGATCGTTCGGAAAGCAATGGTAAACTACTGAACGTAAACTTGTCAAAAACATCATGACAGCAAAATATACCAGTGTTGACTGCGACGTCCTGTAAGGTTATGCAACTAACATTTACAGTATGTGGAAGTCTCGGCAGGGTCGAAGAAGAGGTGGAAGAAGGAAAAGGAGGAAGAAGAAGAATTCAGATGAAGGTGGAGGAGGCGGTGGAAAGAGAAACAGTAAGGAGAATGAGTAGGGTAACAAAGAAGGAAGGCAAAGAAGGAAGAGGAGGCGAAGAAGAATGAAGAGGAAGAGGTATAAGAAGGCAGAAGGATGAGAGTGAAGAGGAAAAAGCAGGGCTAGGAAAGAGACGGAGGAAGAATGAATAGGAAGAGCGAGAACGTGATAAAAGCAATAATCTAGGCGGAGGACGAAAACAAGAAGAATTGCTGAACGAAAATAAAAAGGATTGGTAGACTAAACACTAGTAAAAGCACATTTTCTACAGTAGTGATAAAACAGAAACAGAAGTTGCAATCTATCGTTCTCTCTTTCTTCGCCCCAGAAAATTACCAATGATGTCATCTGCCGAAGAGGAGAAAGAAAATGGCCGACCTCTAGTTGAATAGAAAGCTAATGGCGTCACTCTCACTTCCGGTTCTTCAGCGTTGGAGAAGGCAAAGAGCACATGCTTTCACTGCATAACGGGGACAAAATGGCTTCGTTATTCCCGTATTGTGAACGCGGATCTCGGCTGATGTTTCCAGTTTGTTTACTTCCATCATTTTCTGTTTGTTCAATCACAGAGTGGCCTATTCTCATTTTTATTTCGCTGCGTCTGGAACCCTCTAATTGCCTACTTTTTATTTATTTATTTATATTTTTGTAATGGGTTATTTGCCTCTGCTTCCATGTTTTTACTGATTAAATGTTCGTGGTAAATCTTAATGCATATAGACATTTAAACGAGTTAAGGTGTTTGTCTCCGTTTTAAATAGTCTAACTAAAGAGTGGCAAAGTAAACGACATCTGTTCACACAATGAGCTATATATGTTACATGGGGCTAACCGCATATTTTAAGCCAACCGGTAATCTATAGGCGACGTGGGCAATATATCACCAGTCGCCTTTACTTTTAAAGAAATTTTCTGATTCCAATTTGTGAGGGGAAAAAATGCAGCCTCTTTCAACCTGCTTCTTCAGCGTTGTTTATAAATGATATCCGGTTTGGTGGGGGAGGGTGGGTTGATCTTCTGTCTTCTGCATTCGTCCGAAATGTTGTTTCAGACGTAATTGCGTTGTACCTATTTCAGCAGAGCTGCGATATTTGCACCTTTCGGCTCCTTCATGCATTTGATGGTCGTGTTACCTTCCCGGGATCTTCTTTCTATTTTTTCTATCTTTAGAGTTATTCCTTAACAGGAAGGGTTATATGTTTTTTTTCCCCTGCACAGTTCGCGGCGACTTCACTAGCCAGGCGGCCTATAATCCTCAGCTCAAAGACCCCTCTGCCATACACCGCAAGGTACTATATTGGCAGTAAATGACAGTTTTTTTTTTGACAGTGTTCGTCGGGTATGGTTGGATTTTATGGGGCTCACGATGGCCGGCATTTTCTTTATTGCATTGAGTTGGTCCCGAGGAGGACCTGCCAAATTCATTCGACCTGTGAGTTAGATATATGAACCCCCCCCCCCCCCCCTCCCCCTCTCTCCAACCCGCCCGTCGAAAGTGGGATTAAAATCCCCGACGCCAGGTTACCATTTGAGCCACTGAAACAAGAATGTAGATTTAATATTTTCTGTATTGAACATGCTTTTATGCTTGCTGCTGCTTGTTTGAGTTCGCTGGCTGTCAACTCCAGCGTGAAGTCCTGTATGTCAGATAAAGACATCCTGTTGTCCAATATCAGTGTGATGTCATACCGGAGTGAGGTTTGCGTGAGTATCCGTTGTCCCATGTCCTGGCTAATTAGTGTGCAGACTGGTGGTTCCTCGCCGTGCAGGTAGATACTCTCCGACTTCGGAAGAATCAGCGATCCTACTACGTTACCTAGGATCCCGAAGGGACCTGTTGCCCAGGACGCACGACTAGGCCGTGTTAGTAGGTCTTGGCCAGTATAAAACCTGGCCCTGGTGCCTTCGAGACACCTCTGTTGCCCAGGACGCACGACTAGGACGTGTGAGTAGGTCTTGGCCAGTATAAAACCTGGCCCTGGTGCCTTCGAGACACCTCTGTTGCCCAGGACGCACGACTAGGACGTGTGAGTAGGTCTTGGCCAGTATAAAACCTGGCCCTGGTGCCTTCGAGACACCTCTGCGTCCCACAAGCTTTTATTTTGCGCTCGCTTATTTTGAACTCAATCGTAGTCTAATTATAGTGCGCCGGACTGATTTTTGCATGTGGATTAGCTTTTCCCTGTTACTACTGTCTTTCGCCATCAGGCAAGCCCACTCCGGCTTCAGAGATACTTGTAACCAAAGCCCCCAAGTTTAGGAGGGGAAGTCAACATTTTAGTCCAGCTGACCGGTGAAGGGGTTGAACCCGCTACCTCGTTATCAAAACACCGGAAATGTAAGAATGAAAATGATAGAGTTAAAAGTAGTCCCATTGCAAACACAAGCACTGGGGTGTTAAGTTCAAGGCCTCCGTCTATTCTAGGTCACAATGTATGAGGTCCAGTTTGCTACCTCGTAGCCTTTGCCTTCTAGAAAATTCTGAAAATCGTTTAGTACTCATTTCATGAGGCTGGGTCGACCCCAGAAGTATAGGGGTAAAAAGACAATAAATCAGAAATAATAAAACAAATATTAAAGCAACGTGACGAAGACTGAGCGGCAAAGAATCAATATAAGACATAGAGGTACCCGGGAAGGTTAATCCGGTCAACAAATGCCCGCAGAACTCGGATGTGTCGGCCAAAAGGCGCAAGTATCGCAGCTCCGTTGTAAACAGGCACAACGCAATTACCTCCGAAAAAATTCTCCAGATGAACGCAGAAGAAGAAGAAGACACAGGTAAATATCTGGATGGGTTGGTTACGTGGCATGGTCGAGACAAAAACACGGAGCTGATTCACGACTCTGGTGATAGTATGAGATGGCGAAACTTGACCACCTACGCTTCACGGCATGGTACATGTCACATGAGAATGGATTAATCTTCTCCTTGTGACACATTCACTGAAAAGCAGGAGCTCATTAAAATGAACATAGTGAACCACCAGAACTGGCGCTAAACCAAAGAAGATCTTATACCATAGCCAGAGGACACCCGAGAAGAAAATGGATTGCCGACAACAAAGTCATTGTTGTTTGATGAAAAATGATGTTAACGCGATTAAACGGATTAAAGTGAGAAAGATTTACTCAATTCGTCGACCACACTCTTTCGCCTGAGCCCATCTGAGTCCAGTGGCATGACAAGTCAAGACTACTGAAGACGAATACAGGTGCAGTGGATGACCAGGGCGCTCTACGTGCCTTGCCGTGCTCATCACATTCCACAACACTTTGCTGGTAAACTCCATCTTGCCAGTTGAATCTTCAATGATGTCTTCTGCGCGGTCTGCCAAATCCCGTCTTCACATGTTGGGTAGGCATACCCTCGTTCATCGATTGGTTTGACGTCGAATGACTATCCAATGCCACAATTCGGGCAATGGAATGTCAAATATCACTGCCCAAAGGACTTGACAGTAAAAGTGAAGATGATAATGATATTTCTTCTTCTTTCGTTCGCTTGCAATGTGTCTGTAGCTGCAATATTGTCTCTTATGTGAACTTCATTGTCTATTTCAAGTTCACTCAGAGGTCCATAGAGTTTATCTTCAACTTTGCTTCTCTAGGCCAGAAGGTTTGCCTTGATATGTCGTATTTTGGACAGTCTTGGAGTACGTGATCTGCTGTCTGCCACTCTCCATTTGAACATGGCTGATTCGCCAATCTTGAATTTTCTATACATGTTGTTGCGTAATCTATTATTTCTGTCCAGAGGCACAGAATGATGATAAGTTTTGATCACTCCTTAAGGTGTTAGTCGTCTTGAGAAGATATTGGTGGCTTTGTGACTAGTTTGATCATTCTTTTCTTTTCCAGTTTCCGTAGCCAACGGCTTGGAACGCGGTTTGTGAGCCACTTACCAGGCTTTCGAAACGCAGCCGCGACCGATTTGTGCAGCAGACCGCGTCGCATTGTGTTATAACGTGTTGGTGTGGGAGACGGTCTTTGAGAAAGCAATGGCAAACTACTGAACGTAAAATTTGCCTAGTACATCTAAAGCAGCTGCAAAATGAAGGCGTTGACTGCAACGTCCTGCAAAGTACATGCAACATTAAAAAAAAGGTACATCAGGTTGTTCATCTTTTGCTCCTTCTTTAGCTAATCCATCAGCTCTCTCTTTTCCGGGTACTTCACAGTGGGACGGTATCAACTGTATGGTGACGCACGACATTTTGCGCTCAGGTGATGTAATCTACAGGGGTGGCTCTGAGCTTAGAGGAAAAGAAGTCCCTGGGGATACGTAGTAAAGGTTAACAAATTCAGTGTCGAAGGGGGCAATATATCGCCATATTTAAGCTTCCATTTGTACAGAAGGAGAATATATCGACATACTAGGGTCATTGTGTTGTTTGTTTCGTGGCATCTTCCACAATGTCACCGCGCAGTGAACGGCAATTTAACATTATAATACTTCTTCATTTAATTGTGTACCATATTTGGTCAAAATGTACCTTTTTTTCGCCACTCAATAAGTTAATAGATATTGTTTAGTGCAGGAGACCATGGCATATGATACCTCACCATCTAGTATGAGAATGGAGGTGGAGGCAGCCGCTGCGACATTTGGCAGGCTGGAGGATAAACAGCACACACATGCCTTGATTGTAACGGAATCGCGGTTAATACTGAACGGGGTGAAGACAGGTTTGCTTCGTGCAAAGTGGTTTGCGCGGCAATAACAAGTTAGTTGCAGTTCTTTACAGGTCGTCGCAGTAAACCCCAACATTTGGTGAGTGCTTGTAATTTACTAGGCAAGTTTAATTAGTTTGCCATTGCTTTGTGACCGCCTGATGCCAAATACCAGCTAAATCAACGCAATGTGTTCTGCTTCCATAGCGATAGCCGATGATTTCACAATTGCCTAAGCCTAAGCCACAGAGCCGGTTTTAAAGGCGACAGGGAATGAACAATAAAGTAAGAATGGGGAAACTTGATAAGAATAGAACATGAGGAAGGCAAAGAGATACATACCTTTGGCTTGGTCAAATGGCTTAAGTGGGAAAAATACATACATTTAAGCAAAGAATCTGGAGATCACGTGATTTGACGAACTATGACAATGACAATAAGAAAGAGACAAACATCTTTCTTCGGTCATGTGATGAGAAGAGAGGCATTGGAGAACATCGTGACAACTGGAAAGATCGAGGGGAAGAGAGGCAGAGGCAGACCAAGAGAAATGATGCTGGATGGATTGAGACGGTGGCATGGAGGAATATCAGCAGCAGAGTTGATCCAGAAAACCAAAGACCGAGATCTGTGGAGAGCCATGAACGCCTACGCCAGCTGGCAGGGCACTTGATGATGATGATGACTATTCACTCTTGTCAAGATGGTAAATATTAAAGGTGATGAATACCAGCAACAAGAATCTGTGAAAAATAAAACAAAGAGCTATAAGTTTATACACATAATACGACGTGTTTCTTCTAGCACAAGTAAGCAACATGCAAATAAATGGATATCAATACTTTTCTCGCCTTTCTCTATCCTTTCACTGGACCATTCCATCTGTGTACTTTTCAACTCATTACCATCATTCCTTTGTGCGTTGACACAGAAAAAGTAATAAATAACCGCCGGGGTTTTCCATAGTCCGTCGCCTGCAAGGGGAAATAAATGAGAATTTGATGACCGTTTCGTCTGCTTCCGAAGATGCCCGGAAAATGGGAAAGTTTGTGCTGGAGTAGAGGTTCTTAAACTCGGTTGTCTGGGGCTAGCTGTTACATCCAATTTTGTTTTTCTTATATTAGGAGTGTTCATTTGAAATCCGTTCGTGCCGCACCGCGCATAAATGCGCACGTTAAACATGATCATATCGTCGTCATGTGATAAGTACTGACCAATAAATAAAAGAGAACATGCTTATCGTCCCATGATACATAGGTTTTGTTTATGACCGTTGAGAAAATGGCAGGGTTGATGCAAAATCCGTCCAAAGAAGCTCAAAGAGCGGTGATTAAATTTCTTTCATTTGAAGGATGTCGACCAGTGGACATTCATCGAAGAATGCAGGCAGCGTATGGTAACTAATGTGTGTCGAAGACAACAGTGACAGACTGGGCACGAATGTTTCGGAAAGGACGTCAGTTCACGACAGATCTTCGACGGCCAGGTCAAGCGCATATTGTTGCAACAACAAAAAATACCTTTCGCCAAAATTGATGCAGCGGTACAGATGAACCGTTGTCGAAGTATACGTTCGATAGCGAAAGAATTTAATGTGTCAATTGGGACAATTCAAAAGGTCGTTCGTAAGAAATTGCAATATCGGAAGGTGTGTTCACAGTGGGTACCACGGATGTTGACCGACCACCAAAAAGAGGAACGCATGGGATGGTGTTTGAACCACTTGCTGCGTTACAGAGTGGAGGGTGATGCATTTCTCTTCCGCATAGTGGCAGGCAATGAATCATGGTGTCACCACTTTGAGCCGAGCAGCAAAAAAGAGAGCATGCAATGGAAGCGTGCTGGATCACCATAATCCAACAAATTCAAGTTACATGTTTCCGCTATGTACAGGTTTATTTTTATGGTGAGCGCATTTATTTGACCATGAATTGCTATTGTTGGCCGACTTTAAAGAACCTGGTGTCAACATCAACTCTACCCACTACTTGCAAACACTAGACAAGCTGCAAAATGCCATCAAGAATAAACGACCCGGCATGCTTTCTCGCGGTGTGATTTTGTTGCACGATAATGCTCGTCCGCCTGTTGCAAAGATTGTGCAGGAAGCATAAGCTTGGAAGAAGTGGGAAATTCTGCAACATCCAGCCTATAGTCCTGATTTGTCACCATGTGATTTTCATTTGTTCGGACCTCTAATAAAAGCTCTCAAGGGGCAAAGATTTCACCCAGATGCAGACGTAATGAACGCGGTAAACACGTTGTTCAGAGAGCAACCACAATACATTTTATGCGGACGGCATTCGCCACCTACCTAAGCAATTGGATGCTTGCCTGAATGCCTACGGCGACATCTTCTGACCAACCCATGGTGCATAATTCATTCAAAATGTATGCTTTGTTTAATTCTACCACAGCTGTTAATGTTTCTTTCATGCTTTTGTAATAAAGCCTTTGGCACGGGTTTTAAATGAACGACCCTTATATAATTGCTTTCATAAATCCGACGACAATTTGGAAATTGGGATTGGTAAGTCATAGATGGGAGACGCCTCGAAGAGTTAAGAAGAAGAATTGCTATGGTAAGGTTGTCTTTTGTACGATGGAAAACATACTGAGCGAAAAGATGCAAATTTTAACGAGAAAAAGAGTGTTGAAGTGCTACAAAGAACTTGTACTTTTGTATGGATATGAAACATGGGCGATAAGCAGACAATCTTAAACACATCTAACTTCAGTGGAAATGTGATTTCTGAGAAAAGTGCAAAGAAGACCATGGACAGACGGGAAAACCAATGAGTAAATTCTACAAGACACACATGAAAACGTAAACTGATTAGAGAAATTATACGTAGACTGTCACGATTGTTTGGTCACGTTTAAGAAGAAATAAACTAGAAAACTTGGTAACAACTGGCAAGAGGGTAAAAGAACAAGGGGAAGGCAGAGTAGAAAATATCTGGATGGTTTGGCCACATAGCATATCCGATACAAAAAAAAAAAAAAAAAAATTCAGATCCGCGACTCTGGCGAACTTACAAGATTCATTCATTCATTATGTGCCATGCCGATAAGCATGGGCGGTCACGTTCTGCCATCTCACTCGATCACCAGAGTCGTGGATCAGGTCCGGGTTTCGGTCTCGACCATGCCATGTGGCCAAGTCATCCAGGTATTTAATTCTTGGTCTTCCCCTTGGTCTGTTCCCTTCGATCTTGCCAGTTGTTACCAAGTTCTCAAATTCATTTCTTCTCATAACATGCCCAAAAATGTGTGACTGTCTACATCTAATGTCTCTAATCAGTTTACGATCTTACTTTTTTTCTTGAAGGACTTGTTCATAGGTTTTTCTATCTGTCCATGGTATTCTTTACATTTTCCTCAGAAACCACATTTCCACAGCCATCAGATATTTTTCAGCTTGTCTGCTCATTGTCCACGCCTCACAAGATGCCTCCACGCCTTACAAGATGCCGACACATAATCGTCCGCTCTTATCGGCACATCATGATGATGAAGTCTTGGCGCCATTACTTGGCACATTTCTTTTTATCCAAAGGGTAAATACACGTTCGATCTCCGTGGCCAAAGGTTGCGAACATGGTTCGTGAGCCGCTTACCGGGCATTCGAAACGCAGCCGCGACCGATGTGTGCAGCACAGTAACGTATTGGTATGGGAGCCAGTCGTTCAGAAAGCAATGGCAAACCACTGAACGTAAAAACTTGCCTAGTACACCAACAACAGCTGAAAATGATGGTGTTGACAGTGATGTCCTGCATGGGATATGCAACATAAAAAAATATACGTTCCTTGAATAAAGTCCTTAAAGAAAAAAAACGGGGTGTGGGGGAATTAATGCAGTGCACCGCGCTTTTAAACCTTGAAACCTTGACGCTTGGTGTCTCTCCGCAAAGCAGCTTGTCGAGGAATCGGACAGAGCTCGAGCCACTCACTTTCTGTGACGACTTCGTGACGAATGGGGGATATACACATAACTCCGCGGTGACTCTTTAATCATTATAGATGCAGTTAATGACTGTTCCAATATTGCTGAATAAACAATTGAGTTGAGTTGAGCTAAGAACCGTCAACACTGCACTCAGAACATTCCCACACGTGCCCTGTCCCCACTCTCAACAGCCAGGGAAGAGTCACAGTTCTATCGCTATCTGACTGAAATTTATCCTGGTCTTCCCTCTCAGTTTTGAGATTCGTCCAGACCGTTCCCCGCATTTCATTCTCTATACATCGGGTGCTCAGTCTGTTTCCCCGCCTTCTCCACCTGGTCCCACAGGTGCCTCACCACCTTCCCCTTGTCCTTAAGTAATCTACCACCAAGAGGTGCATTCCCTGCCAGCCTTTCAGTCTGTTCATTCCCCGGCACTCCCACATGATAGAACAGAACATCCATACAATGCTATCTATATAGCATACAATCTATGTTTTAACGTACTATTGCTCAAAAATTTCTGAGAAAAATGTAGGAACTAAATAGTTATCATCATCATATTAATCAACATCACCATCTTTACCTTTTGCCGACAAGCGTCGTGGAGAGGGATGATTTACCCTCCAGTGCCCATTGGGTGACACTGGATACTGTCATTCCATGTAATTGTAAATTGTCTTTGATGTCGTCAACCCATTTTCTTCTAGGGTACCCTCTTGCTCTCATATCAGATCTTCTTTGATGTAGTGGCCCTGCTGGTAGTTGATGGTGTTGCATTTTAACGAGGTGGTCGAAACATTTGATCTTCTGCTTTTCAGTTTATGTGACACAAGGTGTTGACCCCACTGGCTGTCTGATAACATCATTTCTTATTCGGTCTCCGATAGTTAAATTGGCAGCTGACCTCAAGACAGATAAGTAACCTATATATAGCCGGCTTCCTGGCCTAGGTAGGGTTTAGCGCCTTTTCTCCGTAATCTCTCTTATACTCTCATAGGTAACGTGTCGATTGAAAGAATCAGCAGTGGTTCAAATCGCATCGGTAACTTAGTGGTATGTGAGCCGGCCGCTCAGAAAGCAATGGCAAACTACTGAGCGTAATCTTGCCAAGAAATCGACAATCAGCTGAAAGATGCTGATGTTCACAGCAATGTCCTGTAAAGGATACGCCAAAAAAAAAAAATATATGTGTGTGTGTGTGTGTGTGTGTGTGTGTGTGTGTGTGTGTGTGTAGATTCGCTCTGTGTTGAAGGCGTTACGAATGCAATTTGCAATCCTGCATAAAGCGTTCGTAACATATCTGCTTCCAAAGAAGCAGGCAGCATAGCATTGCGTTGATTTCCATGCAATAGTATGAATGCTGGTCTTTAAGAAAGCAATAGCAAACGACTGAATAGAAACTTGCCAAGAAATTGCAAACAACCAAACAATGCTAGCGTTGACTGCGACGTTCTGTAAACGATATGCAAGTAACATTTTGTTCCTTTAGTTGTATCAATGCGTGCTTGTTGTTTCTGTGCCAAGGAATCATTTAGCCGTAACGTCAATTTTGTCAAGTCTGATTGCGTTCTAGTTAAGCTTAAGGATTAGCTTCTCGTTTTAGTTCATTCGTCCCTCGCAATTTGTTCTAGTGCCGCACCAGTTTTGGAACCGCCGTCGTAGAAGCGTCGTTTTACCTGTAGGAAAAATTCGACCCTCCATTTTCCCGTGGTCGTTCCCAGCACTAATTGAAAAGTCGTTAGGTTCTGTTTGAGATGCCCCGTCCGGGTTGCCAGCTGTCTCAAAGTGTGTCAACACTGTCACAGAGACCACACTCCCGCACCTGGTCCTACGTGTGGAGTGCCTGGACCCAGGCGACGGGGTAGGGGGTCATGACGGGTAGAGCAGCAGTACACCTGTTAGCAAAACGTGGATGTTGGGAGTCGATGCCTCGTCTCTCTTATACAGGTGTGTGGATTAAGGTAGTTACGCTTAGAATATAGGGCAAAACGATTCTGTGCTTTTATAGCACAGGATACAATAGTATACAGTAAACTCGGAACTTAACTGGGACAGATAAAGACTTAACTGGTCGGGCCACCACTAGTGAGAATAAATCCAATGTCGCCATCGGCAAGAGCAAACAACATGAATCTGCAAGCATCAAGAGGCAGAGGAAAACCTAGGAAAAAAGATGGATCGACGGAGTCATATACACCTTAAAAACCCCAACATCTCAGCATACCTAGCGACCGAGCGAGCCCTAGTTCGGAAACCAATCATTCAACAAGCCTGGGACGCCTAAACGGCACAGGCAGTGGAGGACAAAGGAAAGAAGAAACTGACTAGACCACAAGCATACAAATAACCACATCATATAAAGTTTTAAGTCTTCCACACATAAGATGAAAGAATAAATTCAAGATTTTTATTTAATTTCCAATAAATACATTTTACATAAACACAACATCAAAATCACGGAATCAATACGCACTGGATATTAAAAGTCAAATGAAAAATAAAGATCATGAGTGACAAACATGAAATTTGTAAAAAATGTTTACTTATATAATCCAGGATTACAAAATAGATATTTCACATAAGTACGATATTGGGCATACGGTGCTAGATAACACACGAGGCATCATACACAACACACACACACAAGATTTCAACACAGTAATTTAATTAACTTGTCGAATGAT
This sequence comes from Cepaea nemoralis, assembly GCA_014155875.1. Lineage (NCBI taxonomy): Eukaryota > Metazoa > Mollusca > Gastropoda > Stylommatophora > Helicidae > Cepaea > Cepaea nemoralis. Next base: position 48,316 of record JACEFZ010018560.1, read on the forward strand.
TTTTAACAAAACAAATTCACAAGAATTGTAGATTTATTATAGTTTAGATGAATTAATACGTCAGCTAAACTAAACAATTACATATTGTTTAATATATAAAATATAGATGTATATATTTTATTCATATATTATAATCAAATTTATATATACTACATAAAACATTATTATATAAAGCAGAGTGTATGTGACTACTTTGTTCCAATTATGTTTGGAGTGCATCATTTTACATATTGAATGAAATTTCTACACGTCTTCAAAAAAACCTGTACACAATTTCAATTATAATATATTTACTGTTCCCAAATTTATTCTTCATTAAATATACATTCACATAAAATAATTTTAATAGCAGGGCAATTAAATATTAATTTCATAGGCATATATCATATTTAACCAGTTCAATACAACACATAACATGATCTAAGTAATCAAGTCAAAAGTTTTAATAGACACTAACATAGTCACAAAGCAATTGAAATAAATTTTGCATAGTTTAATTATTTAATTGTTTATAATCAAAATACATCAATGTTAATTGGATATTTCAGACATGTATTTGTATAAATAAATGGATAATCAAACACCATAACAAAGGATAAAACATCATCAAGTTATCACATATAAAATCACATATTCACACCACAGCAACATACTAAATACAATAGAATTAATTTTTTGATAACTCAACAACACATATTCAAATATCGATGATCCAATAGCATTTCAACATATTGGAAATCATATTCATTTATTTTTAAATCAAATTTACATATTACAATTATAACATACAAAGCAGAATACAATTACATTCACATTACATATTTAGTATCATTTGGAACACAATTACAAATACTAACTATATAAAACATTTTCTCAGTTATAAATGCAAACCATTATTTATTTACATTATAGACAATTTTGTCAATCATAATTGCATAAATACTTCAATACCTTTTATGTGCATTTACACATTATCACACTAATATATACAATCAAAAATATTTTACATCACAAAGTATACATATATCCAATTTGCATTTTAACCACATGCACAAATATATTAAACATCATTTAATGTTATTACTCAATTAAGATTTATCCTACATTCATTTATTTTATAATACAATTACACATTTTTTTATACATAATATTAAATAAATTTTGAATTCAATATATCATATTAATACCAACAATCAAATAATTATCTCCTCTATTACCATAAATAGTTTACAATATTTATAATAGAATCACTTTTAAAAAAAGATATTGAATTATATATATTTTCATTTTATTTTCAAAACCAATTTTATACAATATGATTAATCAAAAACGACAATTTTATAGGTCATATAAATAACACAGGATTAACAAACAGGGATGAGTATTATATCGTCAATGCTATAACCATAGCAACAGCAATTTTTTAGTGTTTGAAACATACTTATACACATTTAAATATAGTATATTCCCAATAGGTAGAATATTAAAAAAAGTCAGCAGCAAATTAAAAGTAGTGTCTTTAAGACAAGTAAACAATATAAACTAATACAAAAGTAATGCAAACTTTACAAAACACAATTGCCAATAGATACAAGGACGTTTCGGCGACTAGCCGCTTCATCATCAAACAAATACATACACAAACACAATATAATAAATCACGGAGAAGACCTCCTGTGACTTACATTAGGCATAGAGACGGGTTGAGAAAGAATCCAATATGAAAACCATAGAGCATGAGAGAAAATGAAATGTGAAACTGTTGCACTTATCTCAATCCCAGGATTTACAAGTAGAGGCCTCTTTTCCCGTGGTTAAGAATTAATTGGCATACGTGGCTAGATAACCACACTCCGACACAACACACACACACACACACACACGCAACAGAACACCACACCACAGTAAGGTTCGTGCACTGATCTGATTCTAAGGCCTCATGCTATTGGAAAGTAACGGAGCCTTTATGTGTTACACACCCCGTGTGGCGTGATGTTTAATACGTCGCCTAAACTAACTAATCTATTATCTATATATATATATAGATAATATATATATATATATATATATATATTATATATATATATATATATATATAATATATATATATATTATATATATATATATATATAAAAGCAGAGTGTATGTGACTGACTTTGTTTGTGGTTATGTTTGTATTGGATGCGTTCGATAACGGTACATCCGATTGAGATGAAATTTTCTACACGTCTTCCTTTCATTCCTGTGCAACCGACTATAATAGTTTCATAGTGTAAAATCTTCTACTTATTTAATAACATTTACTTTTTAATTTTCATTATATTGTCTATATAGCAGGGGGACTTCACTCTAGAAAAGTTATTTCAATTGGCATAACTTTTAATAACATTTCTATATACTTTATAGTCATATTGTTGGACTTACTTGCACTATTGTTAAACTCTTTGTCTATAGTTATTTTTAGGCATATCAGTTATAATAAATAATGATATAATCTTTAAGGCATTTTCAAAGTTTGCATAAAAATAATGCATAATGCATAACATTGTAACCCATCTTTTTCTGCTTAAAGAACTTATCAACTTTCATGTCGGTGATTAAAAACAGTTTTCATTAAAAATAATGAATGGTGTGTGGAAGGACATTCTTTTAAGTTACTGTGCGCCAGGAGCTGGGGTCAGATAGATAGACAGACAGACAGATAGTCGGGAACGGAAGTATATTTGACTACTTATATGAATTAATTAAATGACATGCTCCCCACCAGGGACTGGGTGAAGCCGAGCCGGGTCAGACAGACAGACAGATAAACAGACAGTCGGGAACGGGAGAGTTTATATGACTACGTATATGAATTAAATGAGATGCTCCCCACAGGGACTGGGTGAAGCCGGGCCGGGACAGACAGACAGACAGATAGACAGACAAACAGATAGTCGGGAACGGGAGAGCTTATATGACTACGTATATGAATTAAATGAGATGCTCCCCACCAGGGACTGGGTGAAGCCGGGTCAGACAGACAGACAGACAGACAGATAGACAGACAGACAGATAGTCGGGAACGGGAGGGCTTATATGACTACTTATATGAATTAAATGAGATGCTCCCCACCAGGGACTGGGTGAAGCCGGGCCGGGTCAGCCAGACAGACAGACAGACAAACAAGCAGACAGACAGACTGATAGATAGATAGATCCCCTCCAGGGCCTGGGCGAAGCCGGGCCCGAGTCAGCTAGTATATATATATATATAGATATATATAATATATATATATATATATATATATATATATATATATATATATATATATATATATATATATATTTAGCATATCCTTTTTACAGGACTTAGCTGTCAACACCAGCATCTTTCAGCTGTATGTTGATCTCTTGGCAAGATTACGCTCAGTAGTTTGCCATTGCTTTCTGAGCGGGGGCCGGCTCACATACCCCGTAAGTTACCGATGCGATTCGAACCACTGCTGATTTGAACCGTCATCACGTTACCTGACGAGAGTATAACGAGATCCCGGGAAGGTTAACCCGGTCAACAAATGCCCGCAGAAGTCGGATGTGTCGGCCTAACGGCGCAAGAACGCAGCTCTGCTGTAAACAGGCACAACGCAATCACATCCGGAAAAAAAACTCCGGATGAACGAAGAAGAAGAAGAAGAAGTATACGAGATTACGGAGAAAAGTCATAACCTCTAAGCCACGAAGCCGACATATATATATATCTATAGCCGGCATATATATATATCAATGGTAATAGTGGTAAATCACAAATAACCCAAACATACTGGAGTGGACTGCCACGTCCTGTAAATGATATACAACTGATTGACAACCCAAGGGTACAAGAGGAAAAGACTAAATAACATAATAAAGAACCTCTCCACACAAGGGTAGAAGTATCTCTCCAGCCAAGGGTAGAAGAGGAAAGATTATTAATGAATTATTATATATTTTATTCCTGGTGTAAATTGCCAAGTCTTCCAAAACGCTGTAAGATATTACTCCTGGGCACGCAACCGCTCCGACGAACCATCATCGACTGGTATTAATAAAGAAATAAAACGGACGATCTCCTTGATAGCGTCATCGGATCGGTGGCGCATGCGCTTGACAGCTGTCGCGTTGACGGCGTGTGCTCGCTCATGCGCGTGCAGATTGTCATCCGGGGACGTTATCGGCCGGGTCCTTGTTCCGCCAGTACCTGCTGGCCGTGATATGATGTCATGTTTGGGGGTGGGTTTAAATTGGATGTGTGTGTGTATGACTTCCTTGAATGCAGCTGGTCGGAGAGACGATGTGGATAAGAAGAAGATAAGATTATATTGATAAGTAGATAAGGAGAGCAATGATATAGAGTAAGTGTATGAGGAGAGAGATGATTAGATAAGTATATGAGAAGAGAAATAATAAAGAAAAGTAGTTGGTGAGAAAGATGATAAAGATAATTATAGGTGAAATGAGATAATATAGATAAGTATATGAGAAGAGATACGATATAGATAAGTAGTTGAGGAGACAGATGATAAAGATAAGTATATGAGAAGAGAGATGATAGATACATAAGACGAGAGATGATATAAATAATTATATGAATACATAGATTATATAGATAAGTTTATGCGTAGAGAGATGATATAGATAAGTACATGAGAAGAGAGATGATATAGATACATATATAAGACGAGAGATGATATAGATAAGTGGCACGAAATGGAATATTGCTTGGATAGCAAATCCATTAAGTGGAAAGTCCGTATCGAAAGCTCACTATGTGGGCATCATCAAAGGTGGAAAAAGTGTCCTAGTGGCACAAAATGGAATATTGCTTTGATAGGAAATCCATTACATGGAAAGTCCGAATCGAAAGCAAACTGTGTGGATGTCATCTGCAGACTGCATTCTTGTGGTTTCCGGAGGATCAGCCTGTGGTGAACCGAAGGCCCAGGATACGGAAGTGAGGCTAAGCAGCCATGCGCAGGACGTGATGATTCCTTGGGTGAGCCCAGTACCAGAGCGCTTTGTGCCGGCTCTGCAATTATGGAAGCCTCTTTGGATGGTGGAGAATGCCCATGGTCTGCCCCTGCCTTCCCTTGAGGGCTGACCAGGATGTCTTCGGCTGTTCTAAATAGGCCAGCTGGGATGAAGGATAACACAACAACAGTGAGAGTCAAATGTCCCACGAAAACCTCGGGAAGGTTAACCCGGTCAACAAATGCCCGCAGATGTCGGATGTGTCGGCCTAACGGCGCAAGAACACAGCTCTGCTGTAAACAGGCACACGAGGAAGAAGACGACTAGAGAATACTGGAGTTATAAAATTAAAGCGTGGATTTCTCTTCTTCTTCTTCTTCTTCTCTTCTTCTTCTTCTTCTTCTTCTTCTTCTTCTTCTTCTTCTTCTTCTTCTTCTTCTTCTTCTTCTTCTCTTCTTCTTCTTCTTCTTCTTCTTCTTCTTCTTCTTCTTCTTCTTCTTCTTCAAGTCCATGCCATTTTCCCACAGCCGTCAATTTCATGCATTGACAATCATTTCTTACAATGACATTCCTCCGTGCCCCCCTGATGTTAAACTAGCCCCCCCCCCCCCCCCCCCCCCCACCCGTGCTTCCTCTCCATCCTAACATTCTCGTTGATTCATTTGACAATGTTTTTTTTTTTTTTAATATATACGAATGTACTATGCGCAATGATGAACAAAAGATGAATGATTGGAAGGACCGAATGTAAGACGGGCCTGCGTGTCCAATTTGTGACCCTTTGAAAATAAAGCTTGTTTGTTTGTTTGTTTGTCTGTTTGTTTGTTGTGACGACTACTCCAGCTTTCCTCTTCTCATGACGTGCCCTAGGACTGCGAACTGTCGTCTTCTGATGTGAGTGCCCATTTCTCTTTGTCAATTAACTTCCTTCAAGATATCTGCATTGCTCTTTCTATCCTTCGATGGTGGTTGCATGATTCTTACATCTCCACATCTTTTTGGGTTGCTAAGGTCACACAATGTAGCAGGGGTCTGGTTAGTGACGTTTTCCTCATGACCCCATCCTCCGCGACCCACATTCAGGGTTAGGAGAAAGATGATGATGGTAAAATACATGAGACTCCTGAAAATAGTACTGTTTAAGTGAAATAATACTGGAGATTGAAACGGAAGTAGGTATTACTGGTGACTGAAACAGAAAAATTGTGTTCATAGATGAGACGCAAGATAAGGATACATCGTTGATACAGAAGGAAAGGATGGATAGATGACACAGGAGAAAAAGATAGATAGATGGGACAGGATAAAACGATGGATAGATGAGACAGGATAAAACGATAGATAAATGACTCTCGAGATACAAATAGATAGATGAAACCTGAGATACAGTTAGATAGATCAGACCGGCGGACATGATAGATAGGCGAGTCGGACGATTGATAGATAAGAGGGAAGACAAGATTGATAGATAAATCCGTAGAAACGATCGATACATGAAAAGGAAGAAAACTGTTAATAGGTGAAACAGAGGAAAATGTGTAACATATGAGACTGACGAGAAAGGATAGAAGAAAAGAAAACAAGAGATGTAGCAAGAAAGAAAGAGGACGGAGGGAAGACAGACAGACAGACCGACAGGAAGGAAGGAAGTAAGTAAGTAAGGAAGGAAGGAAGGAAGGAAGGAATGAAGGAAGGAAGGAAGGAATGGAGGGAGGGAGAAGGAAGGAAGGAAGGCAGGCAGGCAGGCAGACAGGCAGGCAGGAAGGAAGGAAGGAATGAAGGAAGGAAGGAAGGAAGGAAGGAAGGAAGGAAGGAAGGAAGGAAGGAAGGAAGGAAGGAAGGAAGGAAGGAAGGAAGGAAGGAAGGAAGGAAGGAAGGAAGGAAGGAAGGAAGGAAGGACAGCCATTCAATGGCAAGAAATAAATAGAAACACTGACACAAAACTTAACAACAGACAAGAGGACAAATTGGCAGACGTCACATTGAAAAGCTCACTAAGAATCTGGAGACAACCGGAAAACGACATCAAAGAAAAGAACATCTTAGCTCAGCGCACGAATCCCGTTTCACGGGTGAGATTCCAAATGCGTTATTCCACAACCAGACACCCTAAATATCAAAATAAGACATACGGGATAAGAAACAAGCCCCAAACCAAGCTGCCTTAATCGTCCCCTACGACATACAATGTTTGTATTGTTCATTTCCCTAACAGGCCCCAAATAACACACGGAGGTATGGCTGCTCTGAACAAATTTACTGCTCTATATCGGTCAATAGTCCCCGACTCTGGCGTCTTAGCTCAAACTCAATCCGCCACCAAAAAAGTTCAGACCCCAATAAATCAAATTAATAAATCAATCATTTAATCATTTCATCAGCAGCTATTGGTCTACCCTCTCTATCGATCAGTTAATGATCGATTCGAGGATATATACATCTCTTCGGCAGCTCTGCCTATCACGAAATGGAGCCGTCATTCAATCCATCGATCTGTCAATCCATCGATCTCCGCGAACTGGCAGACTGAGCCCCCCAAATATCTCTAATCCTTATTGTACCAACAACGTGTCAGAACGAGACAGGAAGTCGGATAGGGTGAGCTGTGAGACTGGTAAACAGATGCGCGGGTCGGATTCGTTGTCCGCGTGTTGTTATCGACATTGCTGTTAGAACTGTTGTTGATGTCACATGGTGATCAGATTTCATTGTCTCTGTGGGTGATCGGCTGAATGGAAGGGTATCCGCTGGAAGATTCTGGGGAAATTATGGGTATATTAACACTTGGAGGTTACGATATTTCTGAGTTTCATGATGAGATTTAGGTGGCTCGGTCGTTAGATGGTATGTTGGGTTGTTGGTTTGATGGTTTGCTGATGGTATGTTTGGTTGATTTGTTGGTTTATTGGTTGGTTTGTTGGTGGGTTTGCTGGTTGGTTTGTTGGTTCGTTTGTTGGTTGTCTGGTTGTTTGGTTTGTTGACTGGTTATCTCATTGTCTGGTTGGATGGTTTGTTGGTTGTTTGGTTTGTTGGTTGGCTGATTATCTGGTTGGTTGTTTGGTTTGTTGGTTGTTTGGTTTGTTTGTTAGCTGATTGTCTGGTTGGTTTGTTGGTTGTTTGGTGTATTGGTTGGCTGATTATCTGGTTGGTTGGCTGGTTTGTTGGTGGCTGAGAGTCTGGTTTGTTGGTTGCTTGGTTTGTTGTTTGACTGATTATCTAGTTGGTTAGTTGGCTGATTATCTGGTTGGCTGATTTGTTGGTTGTTTGGCTGATTATCTAGTTGGTTGTTTTGTTGGTTGGATAATTATCTGGTTGGTTGGTTTATTGGTTGGCTGATTATCTGGTTGGTTGTTTTTTTGGTTGGATAATTATCTGGTTGGTTGGTTTGTTGGTTGGCTGATTATCTGGTTTGTTGGTTTGTAGGTTGGCTGATCATCAGGTTGGCTGGTTTGTTGGTTGACTGATTATTTGTTTGGTTGGTTGGTTTGTTGGTTGGCTGATTATCTGATTGATTGGCTGGTTATCCGTTTGGTTGGTTTGTAGGTCGGCTGATTATCTGGTTGGTTGTTTTGTTGGTTGGCTTATCATCAGGTTGGCTGGTTTGTTGGTTGGCTGATTATTTGCTTGGTTAGTTGGTTTGTTGGTTGGTTGATTATTAGGTTGGTTGATTGGTTTGTTGGTTGGCTGATTATTTAGTTGGTTGGTTGGTTTGTTGGTTGGTTGATTATTTGGTTGGTTGATTGGTGTGTTGGTTGGCTGATTATTTGGTTGGTTGATTGATTTGTTGGTTGGTTGATTATTCGGTTGGTTGGTTGGTTGGTTTGTTGGTTGGTTGATTATTTGGTTGGTTGATTGGTTTCTTGGTTGGCAGTAGTGGTGGGCTATGTGGCTAGTTTGTTGATTGGGAATCTTGATATACCAAGCCCATAAAAGGGCACTCTACAGCTGGTTATATTTCACATCGACACCGCAAGGTACAAGAGGAACAAGATGAATTGAAATGAAACGAGATCAAATGAGATGAACTGAGATGAGATTAGATGGGTGATTAGTTTGTTGTTTCGCTAACTGGCTGGTTGGATTATTGGTCAGTTTATGGGCAGACTGGGTTTTATCTTCAGATCCCCCTGTCACCTCCTCTTTTAAAGTAGAATAGCTGGCGAAAGACAGACTGTGTTGGAGATCAATTACAGCCATCCTTCACTGCATGTGTGAACTGGACGTGATTGGCCTAGGCTGATAATGTTTCCACCTCAGATTTTTTGTACATCATGATCAACAAAAGAAGCAATCAGAAATGATGAAACCAGGACTAAAGTCGTGGTAATAGTAGCGCTAGATTTAACCAAACTCGATACTCCACATTGTGCCAACGACGTTGGGTGGAGGAGCGCAATTAAAAGGGTACAAGCCTTATCCTAGTGCGAGGAAATACAACCGAAAGACTAATTGTCGTGGCAAGGCAGACCAGTCCCTAAGTCTTGGTTAGCGGCTGGTATAGAAATGAAGCTCCGACAGGCGTTAGAGCACTGCTTAGCTGATCCGGCAACTTCTGCAGCTTGTCTTGTTCCAGACGTGTTGGTGCTGCCTTTCCTCTGGAGTAAACTAGGCAGGCCTTGAGAGGGATTATGCTGCATGGGCAACACATGGTCTCTAAATTCAGCCTAGGCTTTGTTCAATGGAGGGGGATGACTATATTTTACAAACTATAAGCGTAGCTAGATGAAAAATCATACTGACCAATTAAAAGATGTGAACTGCAACGAGAAAAAGAGTTTGAAGCGGTACATGGAACCTGCACTTTTGTATGGATGTGAAACGTGGACAATCAGCAGACAAGCTGGATAACACGTACTGTCATACTGGCTTTAATCTTTCAGTTAGCCATATCACCATCAGGTGTTGTGCAGAGTTAACCATGCACAGGATCGGTCATAACGAGATTCTGGGCTCAAGTTTGCGTAGACCGTACATATGAGGAGTTGGGAGCGACGAGTTTTTGTAGTGCCTAACTGATGAGTCCCACATTCACAAGTGACTGGATCTCTTTCCTCATTTTTGCATCCACGTCCTCAAAGTTGTTTACTTTTTGACGTAACTGGAATGTAGATTCATCTGATAAGATCTCTTCCATTTCACTCTGGTAGTCTGACATGTCCAGCAATACTGCACCACTCCCTTCGTCTGGTTTCAGTATTTCGAGGGTGTTGTTAGCTGGTAGTGCTTTTAATGCAGTAAGGTGTTCGTTGGTCATGTCTGTATAAGGGGTGTCGTGCGATACTTGTGTTCTATTTCTACCAGTTTGGCCTTCAGCCACCCGACCGACTCAGCAGAAGTAGATGATAACTTACAAGCTTGATCAAACATTTCAAATTGTTCTTCCGACTCAATACGGTTGATGTGTTTGGGTTGTATTTAGAATTTTAATCCACACGCAAGGGACTCAGTTTTCAGTACGTATGACGATATGTTCCTCACATATTTCTCTGGGTTGTCCAGTACTGCTGATATCTTTTCAGTACTCAGTGATTTCCTGAGGAGAGCATTTTCTCGCTAGCATTTTCTGTGATTTTCACCTAGTATTTTGATAGTTGATTATTTTACACTGTTCCCGTAACACCTGTCAATGTCATGTACTTATTAATACAATTTTCTGTGATCGAAATATATAAAATTTCCAGTAGATTTAACACATACATAACCACTTAAAGCGCCTTTCTTGATGGACTAAATGGATCAAATTTGAACTGCAGGCATTCGTAAAAAGATAAGAGAACACACATACTAGACGCGTCAAACATAGTTGTAAAGTTCAGCCGATGTTTAGAGATTTCGCCATTAACTCCCCGGGCTGCCTTCGCCATTGCTGCTAACACGACTTTGTTAGCTTCGTCCCGGAAGAGGAAACGATGGTGATATGACGCATGCGCAGCAGGGAGAGCCATAACTACTATATCGAACTCTGTGGGCAGCAGGGTGTTGCTACTGTAACTACCAGGTCTCTTCTGGTTAATGGAGGAAATCGCCCGTGAAAGAAAGATGTGTTTCAGACAGAAATAAGAGGGAGGGAGGGTGGGATTGAAGAAGATGAATAAGAATAACTGGAAATATAAGAGACTTACAAGGAGACGACAACACATGGCTTTCTTTGTCTCCACCTGTCTTTTTCTAGCTGTCTCTCACTATCTATACATATATCTAACTCTGTCTGTCTGTCTGTCTGTCTGTCTGTCTGTCTGTCTGTCTGTCTGTCTGTCTGTCTGTCTGTCTGTCTGTCTGTCTGTCTGTCTGTCTGTCTGTCTGTCGGTCTGTCGGTCTGTCGGTCTGTCTGCATGTCTGTCTGTCTGTCTGCATGTCTGTTTGCCTGCATGTCTGTCTCGCACATACACTGTACCCGACGGCAGACACAACTCGGCAGACAGAACAGACAGACAGACAAATATAGTAATACGCAATTAAGCAGATTCATTCTGACTGACAGACAAACAGAAAGACAGGCTAACAGACGAATCGATGAATGATGTGATGTCGGTTCCTAAATCAATCAATCAATCGATGGATCGATCGATGGATGATTGGACAGTGGAACAAGTCGATCGGTTGGTAGGTCAGCCAGTGCATGGGGGGATGGTCGATCGTTCAGCGGTAGATGGGTGAGTGGGTTGCTGGAGCAATCTATCCATGGATGAATTTGAATAGAGGAATAGCCAGACACAGAAACAGACATACATACATACAGACAGACTGATTTAAATGCAAACAAACACACAGACAGATAGATGACGGCAGGATGGTCGGCGATACAGATAAACAGACAAATAGACGAACGAACTGACAGACAGATAGACAGAGAGACAGACAGGTAATAGTTACGTTATTGCATGTCTATTGCGTGAATTTGCTGCTAGCCCCAACACCAGGTTGATTTACTCGGCAAGTTTATGTTCAGTAGTTTGACATTGTTTTCTGAACGGGAAGTCAACGTGGAATTCCTAAATGTGTCCTATATAGGGGATGAACCTTTCACCCAACACTTAGCGCATCGGAAGTTTAAGAGTAAGCGAATTAATCCCAGCAGACACATTGAACGAACGATCGAACGAATGAACGAACTTTATTTTCTAAGGATAACAAATTGGGCACGCAGACCCGACTTAATTGGGCCCTTCCAATCACTCATCTTTCGTTCATTAATTGTGCATGCTACATTCACGTAGAAAAAAAAACAACAAATCAATGTCAAATGAATGTGGTGAACATAAATAATGTATATTACCATGTTATAGGGCAGCAGACAGACACATATACACATAGACACATACACATGAATAAACATATACATACACACACACCACACACACATAGATACACACACACACACACACATACACACACACAGCCAGCCAGCCAGGCAGGCAGGCAGGCAGACATATAGACAGACAGACAGACATACAGCCAGCCAGACAGACAGACAGACAGACAGACAGACAGACAGACAGACAGACAGACAGACGTTCTTTCATTTGTTCGTTCGTTCGTTGGTAGTTAGTTCGTGCATTCATTCATTCATTCATTCATTCATTCATTTATCCATACATCAGAACGTTTTTTACAGAACTTCACTCGCATAGCAACCTTCCGGAAATTTTCTCGGTCATAAGCAAGATGTCCCGCGTCCGATACACCCATCTGGAAATCATCTGCCACATCCTGCACCAATCTTCTCTTTGGCTTTGATCTTCCTCTCTTCCCGGGCATATACCCCTCCATTATTGTTCTCTCCAAACTTTCATGATGTTTCAAGTTACCAAAATATGTCAGTTTACTTTGTTGTGTCATCTTTAGTAGCCAATCTTCTTTAGTAATCAACTCTTGTCGTATGGATGCATTTCTATATACATACTTAATCATTTACACAAACTCTAACACATGTAGGTAGGTAGGTAGGTGTGTAGGTACGTAGGTAAGTAGTTAGGTAGGTAGATAAATATGTGAATAAATGTCTTAATGAATAGATGGATTGAAACAAGCTGACAGGCAGACACACAACTGAATGCACTATTTCATCGTTTCTGATTGCCATCTTCCAAGAATCAATATCAAACATGTCCATTCCTACATCCCCACTCCAGACTCAGCTGACTGGGTCATTCATGTGTGAATGTAATTGCGAAGATCAAAGAAACAAATTACCTGTATTTCCTCCAGTCAAGCAGCCAATGTCAGGTAAATCCAGCCGTTATCTGCACGGTGTGACCCCTCCAGACAGGACCTCCTAGACCCTGGAGTAACTGTTTTATTACAATGCCTGGAAGACCTTGAGAACACTGGCCACAACCCGAGAGAAAGAGAATTAAAGAGAAGAAAGTGGCAAGAGAACAATGGGGTTTGGTTATGGTCGGGTGGTATTGGCAAATGGATTAGCTTTGCTTGAGTGGATATGGGAGGCGAGCGAGCTGATTTCTGAGGTCTGGATTGGTTGAAGGAGAGATAATATCTATATGAATACTAGGTATGTCTTGGGTGTGTTATTGCAATGGTGTAGCTGTATTGATTTGCTTGTATAGTAGGTAAGTGAATTAATAGGAACAGAAAGACGGCGGACAAACACAGGCACATTTAGACAGACAGATAGAGTTATGTTACGTAGGTAGGTAGGTAGGTAATAAGTAAGTGGGTAGGTAGGTAAGGTAATAAGTAAGTGGGTAGGTAGGTAGGTAGGTAATAAGTAAGTGAATAGGAGGTAGGTAGGTAATAAGTAAGTGGGTAGGTAGGTAGGTAGGTAGGTATGTAATATGTAAATGGGTAGGTAGAAAGGTAGGTAATAAGTAAGTGGTTAGATAGATAGGTAGGTAATAAGAAAGTGGGTAGGTAGGAAGGTAGGTAATAAGTAAGTGGGTAGGGAGGGAGGGAGGTAATAAGTAGGTGGGTAGGTAGGTAATTAGATTGGTAATATTGGTAATAAGGCAGATAGATAGACAGACAGGTAGGTCGGCCGACCGACCGACTAACCGACCGATCTACTGACCGACCGATGACGGACGGACGTGTGAATGAGTGGGTCAAGGAAGGGAGAACAGACAGACAGGATAGATAGACAGACAGACACGTGGTACTTGCTGCTTGCTTGTGTTCGTTGGCTTGAGCTCCAACGCGAAGTCCTGTATGTCGGATGAAGACATCCTGTTGTCCAACATCAGTGTGATGTCATACAGGACCTGAGGTTTGCGTGAGTATCCGTTGTCCCATGTCTGGCTTATTGGTGTGCAGACTGGTGGTTCCTCGCCGTACAGGCAGACACTCTCCGACATGTGGTTAGATGGAAACACTGACAGACAGGAAGATGAATCGAACTTGATCGTGATCTTGAGATCTCGATGGCCTGCAGCTGTACAAGCCATGGCAAAAGCGATGTGGTGATAATTATCTCGCCACTTACCGTAATTATCATTATCCATTGACTTATCCTACACAGACCTCCCCCCCCCCCTCTTTCACCACTTTCATCCCCCCTATAACAGTCTGTAGAAATATCTCTCGATCATAAGCCTCTGTTGCTGTCTCGTGTACATGATCTTTACATTTTGAATCAATCATTTTTGTGGGTCTTCCTAGATTGTGTATTTGCCTAGTACACTTTTCTCCATAATTATATTTTCCAGACCTTGTCTGTTTAGATTTTAGGGAGGGGTTGGCTGGGGGGCTCTTAGTTCCATTCATGAGCCCTTCTTCCTAGTGTAGTTCATCGAGGCCCTATTACATGTGGTTAGTGGTCCGGTTTTGAGGATTGTTTGTTTGTTCCGGCCCCAAAGGTCCTGATCGTTGATGTAAGGTAATAGCTAACATTATCATCAGTTGAATGACCCTGATCAGATTCAGTGACACCCCGGGAAGTTTAACCCGGTAAACAAATGCCCGCAGAATTCGGATGTGTCGGCCTAACGGCGCAAGAAAGCAGCTCTGCTGTAAACAGGCACAACACAATCACGTCCGAAAAAAAAACAAAAAAAAACAACTCCGGATGAACACAGCAGAAGAACAGTATCAAACAATAAGTAGGCTTGGGGATTCGAACCTGTCATCTCCAAATGATGACAGCGCCTCGTTTCTGAAACAAGTGTACTTCGACGCCTGACCAACTAGACAACCCTAAGAATTGTTATCTTCATTAGCCAAGTCTATCATCCACATGAACCCATAGCTATGGAATATGGACAGAATTCGTATCTAACCCTTGAAACAGCACTATAGATCTCAGAATTTTATATTAGACCAGCATAGGTCAAGCAACAACATACAAACACATCAAACGGACATTTAAAGAAGAGAAAAGATTAGTGGGTTCCAACGTTATACACTTATTACACATACATATCAATTGGGGAACCCTTTGCTGTTTCGAAGGAGTTACGGACGCAATTCGTAATCCCACAAATCGCGTTCGAAACATAACTGCGGGTAATTTGGCAGCAGACTGCCTTGCGTTGGTTTTCATTTAATGGTATAAGTGCCAGTCGTTCAGAAAGCAATATCACACTCATTAATTAATTAATTCCGTATCATGTCCTTTGCAGAACCTCGCTCCCATAACAAACTTCTCGGTCATAAGCAAGATGTCCTGCATCCAATACACCCATCTGGAGATCATCAGCCACATCCTACACCCATCTTCTCTTTGTCCTTCCTCTTCCTCTCTTCCCGGGCATATATTCCTACATTATTGTCCTCTCCAAACTTTCGTGACGTTTCACGTGACCAAAATATTTTAATTTTGTTTCGTAGTTAGTAGACAATATTCTTCACTATTAAGCTCTTGTCGTATGGATGCATTTGTTCTTTTCTGTATCTTAGAACCCGCCTAAAACATTTATATTCAAAGGCATTTATGCGCTGTTCATCTTGTTTAGCAAGTATCCGGGTTTCACAGTTGCATATACTTTACAGCTAGTCGCAGTCAACCCTTGGTTTGTATGGCTGTTGTCGGATTTCTTGACAAGTTTACGTTAAGTAATTTGCCATTCACTTTTTGGGCGACATGCACACATGCCATTGTATGAAAATCAGCGCAAGGTTGTCTGCTTCCAAATCGTCCGCAGCTGTTTCAAACTCGGTATGCACGTTTGCGAATTGCGTTTGTAATCGTACAGTTTATGTAATAAAAAAAATTCAGAAATATTTTAAACTCCAATCCCTCTTTTAGGTAGACATGTATTTCCCCCCCCCCCGCCCCCCCCCCCCCCCCCGCATATCCGTTACAGGACATTGCTGTCAACACCAGCATTTTACCGCTGTTGTTGATTTCTTGGCAAGATTACGCTCAGTAGTTTGCCATTGCTTTCTGAGCGGTCGGTTCACTTATCCCGTAAGTCACCAACGCGGCGAGAACAGCTACCAATTCTCTCGCGCTGCGTTACCCTACGCGGATAAATGGGATTACGGAGAAAGTCGTTTTAAAGCCTGGGCCAGGGAGACCGGCTAGAAATGTATAGGGTATGTCGAATTCTATCTCATGTTGCATATAACAGTGTCTGCTCGTTCAGAAAACAATGGCAAACTTCAGAACGTAACTTTGCCCAGAAAAACAAAGTGGGATTCAACGCAACGTCCTGTAACAGTTTTATATAAAGGTTCGCAGGTCAGCATGGCCGAATGAATAAGAACGCGTGTTCTTAAACATACGGTATGCTGATGCCAAGGTAAGGGGTTCAACCCCTACACCGGACAGCTGGACGAAAATGTTGACCTGTCGTTCTTGATTTGGGGACGTAAATTACAAGGACCTCTGAAGTCGGAGTGGGTTCGCCTGATGGCGAGGGACACTTTTAATAGGGAAAAGCTAATTCACACGCAAAATTCCGCCCAACACTACTAGAAGTAGTGTGTATAGACAACGCTTGAGGTCAAAGCGAGCGAGTGCAACACACACACACACGCGCACACACACACGCGCACACACACACGCGCGCACACACACACACACGCACACGCACACACACACACACACGCAAACACACACACACATACACACACACACACACATATTATGTTAGAGAGACAAAAGGACAGAGACAGATAGACATAGATACAGACAGGCAAGCATAAATAAGATGAAACAGACAGATATAGACATGGATAGAGAGTTAGAGAGAGATACAGAGAGACAGATACAGAGAAAGAGAGCGATAGAGAAATAGAGAGAGATAGAGAGAGAGAGAGAGAAAGAGAGAGAGACAGAGAGAGAGAGAGAGAGAGAGAGAGACACAGAGAGAGAGACTGCAAAGACCCAATGTCCATCGCTAACATACAACAGCCTGCTCCCGAATCCTGACTATCATACATACTGACGCACTCCGATACAGTCTCATCATGGATGCATGCTATGGGAGACTCCGAGCAATTTCCAAGCGGCCTTTGAAATTGAAATGAGACGGAGTAAGGATTAATCTTGTTTTGTATCGGGCACTCGGCACAACCTCGGCCAGGTACGGGAATAATCAACACATAACAATGCGGCCTCGGACGGCCGCGAGAGCCGGAACAATGGCACTGGTGGAATTGGCTGCCGGGACGGTAAATGAATTTTCATCTATACCGGCGAACCGAGGCTCCGCCGAGGGTTAAAAAATATATTTGATACAATAAGAGAAACGGATAGGAAGCTTCGTGAATAGCTGGAGAGGTAGGAGAAATTGTTTCTGTGCCCGGTGGAAGATGAGGGAGAGAATATTATTGAGGGTTCAGATGATAACATAAGACTGTGATGTTTTTAATGTCGTCGAGCCAGATTGAATTGAGCGTGAGCGCGACAGACATTACGCATGGGGCGAGGGATGGGTCAGAGAAAGAAGCTAATGGGAATACACTATTGTGATATTCGGAAACATTTACCTGTAATGTTTGGGTTTAGAGCGGAGGTGGAGGGGAGGGAAGAAGAGATTGCAGGAGGAAGTGAGGAGAACATTTGTGAAGTCAATGAAGCTGAATAATTCGTTAGATTTGAGAAGATCAAACGCTGTCGGGTTTTTAGATGATTTTGCAAGAGACGATAGAAAGGGACAGACGAATAGAAAGAGAACATAACGGGCTATTTGGTGGCAAGAGAATCTGATGAATTGGCGACTTATAGAACGAATGATCGAATGAACAAACGAAAGAATAAAATAAGGAACGAAGGAACCAAAGAACTTTCCTTCGTTCGTTCTTGTGTCCGACAGAACGACAGAACGACGAATTAATAAACTAACGAGCAAATTAACGAAGGAACAGACGATTGAATGAACTAACAAAGATAGAATATATGTGGCATGCATTCAAGAGACACACCTCAACGCCAATCACAAATTCTCAGTCAGAGGATATCAGGCCACACGTTTCGACCGCGAAGGACACAAAGGAGGAGTTCTAATACTTACACGAAATACAATACCTTGCAGCGAAGTATCTGTGATCTCTGACAACCAAACGGAAATTATAGGTGTTGATATAATGATAAAGGATGTGAAAATAAGAATCTACAATCTGTATAGCCCAGCAGATAAGGACCTTACACTCTCAAACATGAAAATAACTGCCACAAACTGCATTATTGTCGGAGACTTTAATAGCCGTTCAGAAAGATGGGGATACCCAGATACTGACAAAAGAGGAGATGAATTGGAGGACTGGGAAATAGACTCAAATCTCCATCTACTCAACAAAGCGGATGACACACCGAGCTTCTACTCCAGAAGATGGCTTACCACTTCTACTACAGACTTAGCTTTCTGCACAGGAGACATCCTCCACAAAATCGATCGCCATGTGCTGGACCAATTAGCAGGTAGTGACCACAGACCAATCAAGCTTGTAATGAATATGGAGTATGTTCCACAGGAGCAAAAGCCCTTGCCCCGCTGGAATTACAAACGAGCAGATTATGACAGATTTGCCATACTAACAGACAAATATTGTGAAAACATAAATACACGATATGGCAACATAAAGCAAATGGTGGAAAGCCTAAACAGAGCGATAATACAGGCAGCCACTGAGTCTATTCCAAGAGGAGCGAGGAAAAATTACAAACCATACTGGACTGAAGAATTACAAAGTTTGGAGGACAAAGTTGAAGATGCCAGGAAGACAGCAGAGAGAGAACAAACAATTGAAGCGATTATCTCTCTCAAAGCCATCTCAGCAAAATATAAAAGAACAGTAAATCAAACAACAAGAGATTGTTGGAGGGAAAAAACAGAAAACCTGAATTTTGACAGGGATGGAAACAAACTATGGAAACTAGTGAAAGCCATGAACAATGAAGGACCTAGCAACAAACAAATAACAATTAAACAAGGAAATGCCTTGCTTACAGGAAAAAAGGCTGCAAATGCACTAATGGAACTATGCAAATGCAAACCACATTGATATTACAACCGAACAGAAGAAAGCAATCAAAGACAAACAGATACATCATACAAATACAGAGACAGCAGCAGAATATATGATGGCAAATCTAACAATGGAAGAAATGGAACAGGCAATGAATACCCTAAAAAAGAAGAAATCACCAGGAAAGGATGGAATCACAAATGAAATGCTAATAGGACTAGGCACCAAGGCAAAGAAGAAACTACTAGCAGTCCTAAATAACAGCTGGAAGAGAGGAATAGTCCCACAGGCATGGAAGGAAGCTATACTAATACCAGTCCCAAAGAAAGGAAAAGACCTGGAAGAACCAAATGGCTATCGACCTATCAGTCTACTTAGCTGTGTAGGTAAATTAATGGAACGCATTATCAATGGCAGGCTAACATGGCATCTGGAAGAAAACAAACTCTTAACACCACACCAAGCAGGATTCAGAAAGTACAGATCCACTGAAGATCAAATAACCTATATAGCTCAGGAAATAGAGAATGCCTTCCAAGAGAAAAAGCACACACTAGCAGTCTGGATAGATTTAGAAAAAGCATTTGATAAAGTATGGAAGGAAGGACTGAAAGTAAAACTGCAAAACATGCATGTTTGTGGAAAAATGTATAAATGGATCAGCCACTACCTTGAGAACAGAACTGCCAGGACAAAAGTACAAGGACAAACAAGCAAAACTATGCTGCTGGAGCAAGGTGTCCCCGAAGGAGGAGTTCTTTCACCAACATTATTCCTAGCATATATAAATGACATTACAGAAAATTTTCCAGCCAGAGTACACACATCCTCCTTTGCAGATGACCTAGCCATATGGACATCTGAAGAATATATTAGTACAGCTAACAGCAGAATACAGCAAGCCTTATTAGCGCTAGAGGAGTGGTCAAAATCATAGCTAGTGAAGATAAGTGAGGAGAAAACAACATGCACAGTGTTCTCCATCTCAAATAAAACTCAGCAACCTAAGCTGGTATTAAATGGAAAAATATTGCGCCATGAAGAAAATCCAAACTATCTAGGAGTCACCTTTGTTCGTCGCCTGACATGGAAGACACAGGTTGAGAAAAATCGAACAAGAGCAAGGCAGAGAATGGCAATTATGAAAAAGCTTGCTGATACAACGTGGGGAGCAGATGAGAAAGTTCTCAAGAAGTTATATACTGGACGGGTGAGGCCAGTACTGGAATATGGCATTGCAGCTTGGGCAACAGCAGCTAAGTCAAACTTTAACAAAATAAGTAGAGTCTAAAACCAAGTAATGCGAATCATAACTGGAAGCCTGAAGACAACGCCTATTAATGAACTAGAAAAGATCACTTGTTTACAACCAATGCAGGATAGAAGAGATTGCAGAGCCCAGCAACAAGCAGAAAAATTTAGAAGATTGACAGACCACCCTATGTACAACAGATTTAATGGTTTTGGAAAGAGAAGACTGAAGCGTAGCAACTTTGTAGAAACTGCAAATCGAAGGATTAGGGCAGATCCTATACTTAACATATCAACAGTCAAGCCCATACACAATGCACACAAGTTCCCAGCTTGGAGACAGCAGCAACTGCCTGAGATGATAGAAAACATTCCTGGTATTGAGAAAAAGAACACTCAGCATGAAACCGAAAGAAGAGAAACAACCCTAAACTACATAAAAGAACATTACCCAAGCAGGAATTGGACCCATGCATATACAGATGGATCAGCCAAAAATTCAATAGAGAATGGAGGAGGAGGAATTCTCCTAAATTTAAAAAAATGGAGTGAAAAAAAAACACATTCAATGGCAACTGGACAATTTTCAAATAACTTCATAGCGGTGGTAGAGGCTTTGAAAACTGCAGCAGAAATGCTCCAGATGGAGGGAAATAAAGAGAAGCAAATAGCTATCTTCACAGATGCACAGTCAGCTGTCTCAATACTGAAGAGCAATAACAGCACAGAACTAACTGACCTAAGAGCAGCACTCCATGGTCTATGCCAGAAATCCAAAAAAGTTGTAATACAGTGGATCCCATCACATTGCAGTATACCTGGAAACGAAGAGGCTGACAGACTGGCAAAAGAGGGCGGACGACTACCACAGCCTGACATAGACATAACCTATAATGAGGCAAAGAGGTTGATAAAAAGCACTTATAGAACCAAATGGGAATCAGAGCATCCAGGCCATCAGAAGGATGATGCATATTACAAACTCGACCGAAGAGAACAAGTAGCAATCTTCAGACTCCGCACAGGACATAACAGGCTGAAATACCACTTGTTCTTCTTCTTCTTCTTCTTCGTTCATCCGGAGTTTTTTTCCGGACGTGATTGCGTTGTGCCTGTTTACAGCAGAGCTGCGTTCTTGCGCCGTTAGGCCGACACATCCGACTTCTGCGGGCATTTGTTGACCGGGTTAACCTTCCCGGGGGGTTTCTTAGGACGTTAGACTCTCACTGTTGTGGTGTTATCTCCCATCCCAGCTGGCCCATATAGAACAGCCAAAGGCATCCTGGTTGGCCCTCAAGGGAAGGCAGGGGCAGACCATGAGGCATTCCCCGCCATCCAAGGAGGCTTCCATAATTGCAGAGCCGATCACACAGCGCTCTGGTACTGGGCTCACCCAAGGAATCGTCACGTCCTGCACATGGCTGCTTAGCCTCACTTCCGTATATTGGGCCTTCCGTTCACCATAGGCTGTTCTTCCAGAAGCCAGAAGAATGCAGTTTGCAGATGACATCCA
This sequence comes from Cepaea nemoralis, assembly GCA_014155875.1. NCBI lineage: Eukaryota > Metazoa > Mollusca > Gastropoda > Stylommatophora > Helicidae > Cepaea > Cepaea nemoralis. Next base: position 70,436 of record JACEFZ010018560.1, read on the forward strand.
CACAGTGAGCTTTCGATTCGGACTTTCCACGTAATGGATGTGCTATCCAAGCAATATTCCATTTTGTGCCACTAGGACGTCTTTTTCCACCTTTTATGAAGCCCACACAGTGAGCTTTCGATTCGGACTTTCCACGTAATGGATTTGCTATCCAAGCAATATTCCATTTCATGCCTCTGGGAGGCTTGTGTAACCGACATGCCTGTGGTATGAAGTGTGGCAGTCTAAATACTTCTTCATGTACATTTAAATGTCAACCTGAATACAGTGAAAGTAAGCTGCAGTCGACTTGAGCTTGTTGATATCTCCATAAAGCTTGTCCTCGAATGAAGCAGGTGTGGGCCAAAATATCTTTCTCTGTTCTGCATATATTGGGCACTCTTGCAGCAAATGTTTAGCTGTCATTTTACCAGTTCCACAATTACATTCATCTGTATCTCATATCTTTAGTTTGTTGAACAAGTGGTATTTCAGCCTGTTATGTCCTGTGCGGAGTCTGAAGATTGCTACTTGTTCTCTTCGGTCGAGTTTGTAATATGCATCATCCTTCTGGTGGCCTGGATGCTCTGATTCCCATTTGGTTCTATAAGTGCTTTTTATCAACCTCTTTGCCTCATTATAGGTTATGTCTATGTCAGGCTGTGGTAGTCGTCCGCCCTCTTTTGCCAGTCTGTCAGCCTCTTCATTTCCAGGTATACTGCAATGTGATGGGATCCACTGTATTACAACTTTTTTGGATTTCTGGCTTAGACCATGGAGTGCTGCTCTTAGGTCAGCTAGTTCTGTGCTGTTTTTGCTCTTCAGTATTGAGACAGCTGACTTTGCATCTGTAAAGATAGCTATTTGCGTGTCTTTATTTTCCTCCATCAAGAGCATTTCTGCTGCAGTTTTCAGAGCCTCTACCTCCGCTTTGAAGTTACTTGAAAACTTTCCAGTTGCCACTGAATGTGTTTTTTTCACTCCATTTTTTAAATTTAGGAGAATTCCTCCTCCTCCATTCTCTACTGAATTTTTGGCTGATCCATCTGTATATGCATGGGTCCAATTGCTGCTTGGGTAATGTTCTTTTATGTAGTTTAGGGTTATTTCTCTTCTTTCGGTTTCATGCTGAGTGTTCTTTTTCTCAATACCAGGAATGTTTTCTATCATCTCTGGCAGTTGCTGCTGTCTCCAAGCTGGGAACTTGTCTGCATTGTAAATGGGTTTGACTGTTGATATGTTAAGTATGGGATCTGCCCTAATCTTTCGTTTTGCAGTTTCTACAAAGTTGCTACGCTTCAGTCTTCCCTTTCCAAAACCACTAAACCTTTTATACATAGGGTGGTCTGTCAATCTTATAAATTTTTCAGCTTGTTGCTGGGCTCTGCTATCTCTTCTATCCTGCATTGGTTGTAAACAAGTGATCTTTTCTAATTCATTAATAGGCGTTGTCTTCAGGCTTCCAGTTATGATTCGCATTCCTTGATTTTGGACTCTACTTATTTTGTTAAAGTTTGACTTAGCTGCTGTTGCCCAAGCTGCAATGCCATATTCCAGTACTGGCCTCACCCGTCCAGTATATAACTTCTTGAGAACTTTCTCATCTGCTCCCCACGTTGTACCAGCAAGCTTTTTCATGATTGCCATTCTTTGCCTTGCTCTTGTTCGATTTTTCTCAACCTGTGTCTTCCATGTCAGGCGACGATCAAAGGTGACTCCTAGATAGTTTGGATTTTCTTCATGGCGCAATATTTTTCCATTCAATACCAGCTTAGGTTGCTGAGTTTTAGTTGAGAGGGAGAACACTGTGCATGTTGTTTTCTCCTCACTTATCTTCACTAGCCATGATTTTGACCAGTCCTCTAGCGCTAATAGGGCTTGCTGTATTCTGCTGTTAGCTGTACTAATATATTCTTCAGATGTCCATATGGCTAGGTCATCTGCAAAGGATGATGTGTGTACTCTGGCTGGAAAATTTTCCGTGATGTCGTTTATATATGCTAGGAATAATGTTGGTGAAAGAACTCCTCCTTGGGGGACACCTTGCTCCAACAGCATCATTTTGCTGGTTTGTCCTTGTACTTTTGTCCTGGCAGTTCTGTTCTCAAGGTAGTGGCTGATCCATTTGTACATTTTCCCACAGACATGGATTTTTTGTAGTTTTACTTTCAGTCCTTCCTTCCATACTTTATCAAATGCTTTTTCTAAATCTATCCAGACTGCTAGTGTGTGCTTTATCTCTTGGAAGGCATCCTCTATTTCCTGAGCTATATAGGTTATTTGATCTTCAGTGGATCTGTACTTTCTGAATCCTGCTTGGTGAGGTGTTAAGAGTTGGTTTTCTTCCAGATGCCATGTTAGCCTGCCATTGATAATGCGTTCCATTAATTTTCCGACACAGCTAAGAAGACTGATAGGTCGATAGCCATTTGGTTCTTCCAGGTCTTTTCCTTTCTTTGGGACTGGTATTAGTATAGCTTCCTTCCATGCCTGTGGGACTATTCCCCTCTTCCAGCTGTAGTTTAGGACTGCTAGTAGTTTCTTTTTTGCCTTAGTGCCTAGTCCTATTAGCATTTCATTTGTGATTCCATCCTTTCCTGGTGATGTCTTCTTTTTTAGGGTATTCATTGCCTGTTCCATTTCTTCCATTGTTAGATTTGCCATCATATATTCTGCTGCTGTCTCTGTATATCTATGATGTATCTGTTTATCGTTGATTGCTTTCTTCTGTTCGGCTGTAATATCAATGTGGTTTGCACTGGCATAGTGTTCCATTAGTGCATTTGCAGCCATTTTTCCTGTAAGCAAGGCATTTCCTTGTTTAATTGTTATTTGTTTGTTTCTAGGTCCTTCATTGTTCATGGCTTTCACTAGTTTCCATAGTTTGTTTCCATCCCTGTCAAAATTCAGGTTTTCTGTTTTTTCCCCTCCAACAATCTCTTGTTGTTTGATTTACTGTTCTTTTATATTTTGCTGAGATGGCTTTGAGAGAGATGTTCGCTTCAGTTGTTTGTTCTCTCTCTGCGGTCTTCCTAGCATCTTCAACTTTGTCCTCCAAAATTTGTAGTTCTTCAGTCCAGTATGGTTTGTAATTTTTCCTCGCTCCTCTTGGAATAGACTCAGTGGCCGCCTGTATTATTGCTCTGTTTAGACTTTCCACCATTTGCTTCATGTTGCCATATCGTGTATTTATGTTTTCACAATATTTGTCTGTTAGTATGGCAAATCTGTCCCAATCTGCTCGTTTGTAATTCCAACGGGGCAAAGGCTTTTGCTCCTGTGGAACATACTCCATATTTATTACAAGCTTGATTGGTCTGTGGTCACTACCTGCTAATTGGTCAAGCACATGGCGATCGATTTTGTGGAGGATGTCTCCTGTGCAGAAAGCTAAGTCTGGAGTAGAAGTGGTAAGCCATCTTCTGGAGTAGAAGCTCGGTGTGTCATCCGCTTTGTTGAGTAGATGGAGATTTGAGTCTATTTCCCAGTCCTCCACTTCATCTCCTCTTTTGTCAGTATCTGGGTATCCCCATCTTTCTGAACGGCTGTTAAAGTCTCCGACAACAATGCAATTTGTGTCAGTTATTTCCATGTTTGAGAGTGTAAGAAGATCCTTATCTGCCGGGCTATACAGATTGTAAATTCTTATTTTCACGTCCTTTATCATTATATCAACACCTATAATTTTCGTTTGGTTGTCAGAGATCACAGATACTTTGCTGCAAGGTATTGTATTTCGTGTAAGTATTACAACTCCTCCTTTGTGTCCTTCGCGGTCGAAACGTGTGGAATGATATCCCTTGACTGAAAATGTGCGATTGGCATTGAGGTGTGTCTCTTGAATGCATGCCACATCTATTCTATCTTTATGAAAACGCTGTGTTAGGGAGGCTTTCTTGTTATAAACTCCTTCTGCATTCCATTGTAGTATGTTGAGTGTCCGGGGTGTTTGGTCAATAACTCTTAACCTACTCCTCTGTGCCTTGACTCCACAGCACAGGGGAAGGTGACCACCAGTAGTCATGGGTGGACCCCCTCGAAGCAGGGGGCCCGGCACTATCACCGCCTGATGGGACTTCACGGGATTAGCACCATAACGATTAATTTTCATCTGTGGCATCATGAAATGATAAAGTTACGTTGCACTTCTTTGTCAAGCCTGTGGCTCAGTACATCCGATGTCGGCAAGCATTTGTTTGGGATGCTTTCCCTAGCCTTTGACTGTCCCCAGTCTACCTACAAGGCAGCAGGTTTGTGCGTCACTTCGTCTGGTCCCTCTCCCTTGACCTGTCTGACATGGGTGACCCTACCAGTAGCTGTGCTACCGTCGGCATAGCTCTTGGGGTCATTGGAACGCTCAAGCCCCTCTACCTCGTCAAGGTGGACGCACGGCAGAGGGGACCACTTGTTAAATAAACTAAAGATAGGAGATACCGATGAATGTAATTGTAGAACTGGAAAAATGACAGCAAAACATTTCCTGCAGGATTGCCCAACGTATGCAAAACAGAGAAAGATATTTTGGCCCCCACCTGCTTCATTTGAGGACAAGCTCTATGGAGATATCAACAAGCTCAAGTTGACCGCAGCTTACTTTAACTGCATACAGGTTGACATTTAAAGGTGCATGAAGACCCAGAGGCATGAAATGGAATATTGCTTGGATAGCAAATCCATTATGTGGAAAGTCCAAATCGAAAGCTTGCTGTGTGGGCTTCATAAAAGGTGGAAAAGTGTTCTAGTGGCACGAAATGGAATATTGCTTGGATAGCAAATCCATTACGTGGAAAGTCCGAATCAAAAGCCCATTGTGTGGGCTTCATAAAAGGTGGAAAAGTGTCCTAGTGGCATGAAATGGAATATTGCTTGTATAGCAAATCCATTACGTGGAAAGTCCGAATCAAAAGCCCACTGTGTGGACTTCATAAAAGGTGGAAAAGTGTCCTAGTGGCACGAAATGGAATATTGCTTGGATAGCAAATCCATTACATGGAAAGTCCGAATCGAAAGCTCACTGTGTGGATGTTATCTGCAGACTGCATACTTCTGGTTTCCGGAAGAACAGCCTATGGTGAACGGAAGGCCCAATATACGGAAGTGAGGCTAAGCAGCCATGTGCAGGACGTGACGATTCCTTGGGTGAGCCCAGTACCAGAGCGCTATGTATCGGCTCTGCAAGTATGGAAGCCTCCTTGGATGGCGGGGAATGCCCATGGTCTGCCCCTGCCTTCCCTTGAGGGCTGACCAGGATCTTTGGCTGTTCTATATGGACCAGCTGGGATGGGGGATAACACCACAACAGTGAGAGTCAAACGTCCTAAGAAACCCCCGGGAAGGTTAACCCGGTCAACAAATGCCCGCAGAAGTCGGATGTGTCGGCCTAACGGCGCAAGAACGCAGCTCTGCTGTAAACAGGCACAACGCAATCACATCCGAAAAAAAAAAAAAACTCCGGATGAACGAAGACGACGACGACGAATGAACTAACGATGAACAAAGGCCGAACGAACGAACGCACGCACGAACTAAAGAGATATGAGCGAGCAAATGAATTTACGAGCGAATACAGGAATGAAAGAACGAATGAACAACGAATTAGCGAAAGAAGCAGAAAACTTAACTACCAATGGTTGAGATTTGTACACCCACGCCGTTCTGAACTCCTTTCCTTTAGACAGGAGCAACGAGCATTGTTACCTTTGTGTAGGTCCTAAATAAAGCGAACACAAACAGGTAAGAGCGAAGTAAAATACAACAAAAAGACACAGACATGACATGAAAATTCTGTTTTCATTTGCTTGTGAAGGCTATAGCCGCAACGATTCTGAAAGAAGACAGAAGCGAACTGTATTTTCAAGGGTGGAAAATTGGATACAGGGCCCGAGCTAACATCATATGCATTACTGACGCCGGACTAAAATCCTTTACATTACTCACGCCAGGCAAATATCCTGCCCTAATAGCAACCGCCCATTGCATCAGTCAGTGTAACATTCTGCTCCATTACTCAGTCCATTCAACGTTCTTGCCATCAACTAGCGCGTCTTCATTTACGCCTACCCGTCTTCATTTACCCAGAGCCGTATTCATTTATCCGTAACCTTCTTCATTTACTCCTACCAGACTTCATTTACTCCTACTCGTCTTCATTTACGCCTATCCGTCATCATTTACCCAGACCCTTCTTCATTTACGTCTACCCGTCTTCATTTACACCTACCCGTCTTCATTTACACCTACCCGTCTTCATTTACTCCTAACCATCTTCATTTACTCCTTCCCGTCGTCATTTACTCGTATCCGTCTTCATTTACGTAAATCCGTCTCACATCGTTTCCAGTCTGACATCCTTCTCTTTACACAGAAACAGTTTAATTTACACAGATCCGTCTTCATTTACTCAGAACTGCCTTCATTAACACAAAACCATCTTCATTTACGCAAACACGTCTAATATTATATCCTTTACGCTGGCTAGTATACGATTAAATTACGCAAACCAATCTAGTATCCTTACCTTTACACAGACCGTCTTCATGTAGGCTTATCAGTCTTCACTTAACTAGACCTATCTTAATTTACCCAAATCAGACTTCATTTACCCATGCCGTTTTCATTTGCCGAGACCTGCTTTAATTTACCAGACCAGTCTTCATTTACTCAGACCTCATTTCTGTTACTATTACCTGTTTTCTTTACCAAGACCCCACTTCATTTACCCAGACCCCACTTCATTTACTCAGGCCTGTCTTCATTTATTCAGACCTGCCTTCATTTACCCAGACCTGTCTTTATCTACCCATACCTGTCTTTATTTACCCAGACCCCACTTCATTTACCCATGCCTGTCTTTATTTACTTAGACCCCACTTCATTTACCCAGACCTATCTTCATTTACTCAGACCCCACTTTATTTATCCAGACCTGTCTTCATTTACCGAGACCTCACTTCTTTTAGTCTTATCTGTCATCATTTACCCAGACCCCACTTTATTTAACCAGACCTGTCTTCATTTACTCAGACACCACTTCATTTACCAGAACCATTTGGGAATACTGAGACATGTCTTCATTTACCCAGATCCCATTTGAGAATATTCAGATCTGTCTTCATTTACCCAGACCCCACTTTATTTACCAAGACCTGTCTTCATTTACTCAGACCTCATTTCTTTTACTCTTACCTGTTTTTATTTATCCAGATCCCACTTCATTTACCCAGACCCCCACTTCATTTACCTAGACCTGACTTCATTTACCCAGACCCCACTACATTTACCCAGACCTGTCTTAACTTACTAAGACCTCACTTCTTTGACCCTTACCTGTTTTCATTTATCTAAACCCCACTTCATGTACCCAGACCTGTCTTCATTTACTCATACCTGTCTTTATTTACACAGATCTGTCTTAATTTACCCAGACTTGTCTTCATTTACCCAGACCCCATTTCATTTAACCAGACTTTACCCCATTTCAGATACTCAGACATATCTTTGTTTACCCAGACCTCTCTTTATTTACCACTCCATTTACCTAGACAACAATTGAGGAATACTCAGACCCCACTTCTCCCCCGATGTGTCTCCCCCGATGTGTCTCCACCTTGCCGTGGTGAGGGAGCTTGCGTGTCCCAATTGACCCCATGTGCTATGTCGATGGATGAAAACTACATATCGGACAGCTTATGGGATAGGGGCCAGACTAAGAGAGACACAACCTGCTGTTGTTCATGTAGACTGAGGATAGCAGTCAAAAGTTTAAATCAGGCGCACGAAGGCGGAAGTTCTTGGTCTGGATACATACTCTAAGACGCTGTCGAGGGTTGAGGCTGAACGCCTCTAAGCCATAAACCATCGGATGTGAGAGCCGGGCTGATACCCACCCACCGAAACATGGAGGTGAGATACTGAGCACGCTACATGCCCAGTTCAGATACTTGTCCGAAGGATCTCAGCTGGGGGATATGAGGGATTCCCGGATGAGAGGGCCTGGCCGTTTCTCGTTCACTGCTGTACGGAGGTAAGGTGCTGAGCCGGCAGCACATGTAGCCTACCTCGTGAGCGAGTACTAAAGGTAGAAGAAGTGCCCCAGTCGAATGAAATCGTTACGAAAACTGTCTGTATCTAACTCATAGAGAGTGTAGACAAAGGTGGAAAAACGTCTTAATAACACGAAATGGAACGCACGGCTAGCGAATCCATTGCGTGGTCCGAAGTCCAAAGCGAAAGCTGACCTAGTTGATGTCGCCCGCAGACTGACCGTTCCTGGTGTGTGCTTGAACGACCAGGGGCAAGCGAGATGCCCAACGCATGGAAGTGAGGAACTAAAGCAGCCATGAGCAGGCCGTGGCAACTCCTTGGGTGAGCCTAGTCTCAGGGCAATATGTGCCGGCTCTGCAATTATGGAAGCCTTCTTGGATAGCAGGGGAATGCCCACGGTCTGCCCCTGCCTTCCCTTGAGGGTTGACCGTGATATCGTTGACCGTTCTACTTTGACCAGCTGAGATGTGGGCGACACCACAGCACAAACAGTCTAATGTCTCTCGAAACCCCGAGAAGGCTTTTATGTTTTTTGCATATCCTTTACAGGACATCGCTGTCAACACCAGCATCTTTCAGCTGTATGTTGATCTCTTGGCAAGATTACGTTCAGTAGTTTGCCATTGCTGTCTGAACGGCCGGCTCACATACCCCGTAAGTTACCGATGCGATTCGAACCACTGTGGATTCTCACCGTCATCACGTTACCGACGAGAGTATACGAGATTACTGAGAAAAGTCATAACCTCTAAGCCACGAAGCCGGCCAGAGAAGGCTAACTTGTAAAAATGCCTGCTGAAGTAAGATGTGCTGGCGCACGGGTGCAAATAAATCAGGCACAACGCAAACAAACGTCCGAGTGAAATGTCTTTCGTGCTAGGCACAGCTCTAACTAACTAGTTTTCCGAATAGCTCGTGTCCGGAAAAGCTCTGACTAGCTAGCTTCCGAATGTTCGTTGTGCCCGGAACAGCTCTGACGGGCACATCGACAAGCACATGTCCGAATCGAAAACTCGCCGAGTGGATACCATCTGCAGACTGGTCTGGTCAGTGCGGGAAAGACTCGTGGTGAACGACATGCCCAATATATCGAAGTTAGGAATTAAAGCAGCCATGAGCAGGACGTGACGATTCCCTGGGTGAGCCCAGCACCAGGGCGCTATGTGTCGGCTCTGCAACTATGGAAGCCACACTGGATGGCGGAAAATGCCATGGACTGTCCCTGCCTTCCCTTAAGAGCAGATCGTGAAGCATTTGACCGTTCCAACTTGACAAGGTGGGATGTGGACGGCACCACAAACGTGAGAGTTCCACAGGTATGCTACCTATCAAAAATACACGATATAAGTTGGATGTGTTGGCCAAAGGGTTTCGACCCAAGGGTGCATAACAGACACACCGCAATAACATCTGGAAGAAAAAAAAAACACTCCGGATGAACGCAAAGAAGAAGAAGACCCCATTTTATTTTCCCAGACCAGTCTTTATTTTCGCAGATGCGTCTAACATCCATTCCACTACGCAAACCAGTCTAACATGATTCCCTTTACACTCACCCAACTTGAAAATATTGCCGGTCCAAGTTTTGTATTCACCCTCTGTAAAGTTCATGCAACACAATAGCTAAATACAAACCTTGGACCAGCAATAATTACAAACACTGCACAGTCATTAAAAATACACTCTGTAGATGAACTTTCTGACACAGATATGCACTTCCACAGTTACACTAGTCATATTTGTCAGATTTGTTGCATTTGTGTCATTAATCACGTGTGTCTCACTTGTACGTTATGTCACTTGTCACATGTGTGTAGATTGTAACATTTTATGTAGCTTGTCGTAACATGTAATATCACTTGTTACAATTGTGTCACCTGTCACATTTTATGTTACCTGGCATATTTGTGTGAGGAACTTGTCACATGTGTGTCCTTTGTCACATGCTATGTCACTTCTCGCATTTGTGCCACTTGTCACATGTGTGCCACTTGTCATGTTGTCACTTGTATCACTAGTTACATTTGTCTAATTTTTTTTACATTTGAGTCACTTGGCACATTTGTCTCATTTGTAACTTTTCTGTTACTTGTCACTTTTCTTTTATTTGTCACTTTTCTCTCACTTGTCACTTTTCTCTCATTTGTATCAATTTTCAAGCCAACAGGAATCAATAACCGGGTCATAATGAATAGCGGTGGTGGTATTAATTGTAATAATAACAACAGACATTACAATAACAACAACACTAATAATATTAATAATAATAGTAGCAATAATAATAATATTAACGTCAGTAATGATAATACAAATAACATAATATTAATAATAATAACAATAGTAAAAATAACAATGATAATATTACTAGTGATAACAATAACAAGAATAACAATAATTTTAAGATTAATAATAATAACAACAATAATAATTATTAATAACAACCCCTGGAAGGTTAACCCGGTCAAGAAATGCCCGCAGAAGTCGGATGTGTGGGCCTAACGGCGCAAGAACGCAGCTCTGCTGTAAACAGGCACAACGCAGTCACATCCGAAAAACAAATCCGGATGAACGCAGAAGAAGAAGATTTTAATAACAATAATTAAAATAAAAACAATAATAATAATTACTACCCACCTTGCACAGAACTATAAATCGTATAGAATATCAGAAACACATTAAAATGAGAGGCAAGTGACTGGTTACCATTCTCTGAAATTTTAATTTCTCCGTTTATGTATTCATAGTTCCCAATTTACAACGTCAATGTGGTAGTAGTAGTAGTAGCAGCAGCAGCAGCAGCAGCAGCAGCAGCAGCAGCAGCAGCAGTGGGGGAGGAAGAAGAGGAGGAGGAGCAGCAGCAGCAGAGAGAAAAGAAAGCACAGGCGAAATCCAGGAAGTAAAAGAAGGAAGGCAGGTAGGGAATGAAGGTAGGAAGGGAATGAAGGCAGGCAGTCAGGCAGGCAGGCAGGCAGGCAGGCAGCAGGAAGGAAGGAAGGAAGGAAGGAAGGAAGGAAGGAAGGAAGGAAGGAAGGAAGGAAGGAAGGAAGGAAGGAAGGAAGGAAGGAAGGAAGGATAAAATAAGAAAAACCAGAATAAGTACAAGAACGAGAAATAGAAGGAGAAGACAGAGGAGGATAGTGGGATTTAATAATAATAATAATAATAATAATAATAATAATAATAATAATAATAATAATAATAATTGTAATACCGTTAAACTTACACATAAACCATACATCTATTCACAACTTAAAAATCACAAAGATGGGAGGAAAGTAACTGGCTACCATTCTCTGAAATCTACATATCTCCGTCTCTATCCTCACAGTTCCCTAATTTACTGGCCCCTGTGTGTGCGCGCGCGTGAGTCTGTGTGCGTATTAGTATGTGTGTTTATCCCGCGGAAGTCCAGGAACTCTTCTCGTGAGTAAATCTAATTATCCATTGATAAGTTGTATTCAACCGCGCTGGGACTCATCACCAATACAAACAAGGCAGAAGCACAGAACACTCCGCCAATACCATCCCGACTATCGATGAGGGGAAGTTGGACTCTGTTACAAGTCCACTTTACGAGGATAATGGTGCGGTGTTCTTCCTCGAAATTCATTAGCAAACACATGCACGTGCGGAGCCGCCGCTTTCATTACGTTCTTTCATGAGCATTTCTTTAGGATTCCTCGTCAGAGTCGCAATGGCGTTAGCACCTGCGGGACAACGCACTCCGGCCAATGTTTGACGGAGTCATTCACACAGCTAAGCAACGTTGGGTTTAATAATCCCGAGATGCCGGAATCGAATGAGTGAAATGTCTGTCATCCTCTGTAATAGTGAGTGACATTTCATCTGGCGTTGGTAATCTCAATTGTTTTACTCAAAGTTCCTAGTTTTATTTTGTCGCAGTTATTATTATCAAGATGGAAAAAAAAAAAAAAAAAAAATTCACCTGCAAAAAAAGGACATTTCTTTGCAGACGATCGGTGCCTATTTTATAGCTGCAATGGCAAGACAGCAAAATCATATTAATAAGCTGAGTTTAACATGCAGCAGATACAAAATGAATATGCATACAGGCAATATTGAAACTACTACTACTACTACTACTACTACTACTACTACTACTACTACTACTACTACTACTACTACTACTACTACTACTACTACTACTACTACTACTACTACTACTATTACTACTACTACGACTGACTGACTGACTGACTGACTGACTGACTGACTGACTGACTGGCTGACTGACTGACTGACTGAATTACTGACTGACATGTTCAGCTTTCAGGTTTCTTCTTCTGCTGCTGCTTTCATCCGGAGGTGTTTTTTTTTCGGACGTGATTGCGTTGTGCCTGTTTACTACAGAGTTGCGTTCTTGCGCCGTCAGGCCGACACATCTGACTTCTACGGGCATTTGTTGACCAGCTTAAACTTTCCGGGGGATTCGTAGGACGTTTGACTCTCACTGATGTAGTGTTATCCCCCACCCAGCTGGTCCACTTAGAACAGCCGAAGACATCTTGGTCAGCCCTCAAGGGAAGGCAGGGGCAGACCATGGCATTCCCCGCCATCCAAGGAGGATTCCATAATTTCAGAGCCGACACATAACGCTCTGGTACTGGGCTCACCCAAGGAATCGTCACGTCCGGTACATGGGTGCTTAGCCTCACTTCCGTATAATGGGCCTTCCGTTCAAAACAGGCTGGTCTTCCGGAAACCAGAAAAATGCAGTCTGCAGATGACATCCACACAGTGGGCTTTTAATTCGGACTTGCCATGTAATGGATTTGCTATCCAAGCAATATTCCATATTGTGCCACTATGACAGAGTTTCCGCCTTAGATGACGCCCACACAGTGAGCTTTCGATTCCGACTTTCCACGTAATGGATTTGCTAGCCAGCAATATTCCGTTTCATGCCTCTGGGACGATTTTACTACCGACATACCTGTGGTATGAAGTGTGGCAGTCTAAGTTCTTCTTCATGTACCGTTAGATGTCAAACTGAATGTAGTTAAAATAAGCTGAAATCAAATTGAGCTTGTTGATATCTCCATAGAGCTTGTCCTCAAATTAAGCAGATGTTTGCCAAAATATCTTTCTCTGTTCTGCATATATTGGGCACTCCAGCAGCAAATGTTTAGTTGTCATTTTATCAGTTCCACAATTACATTCATCTGTATCTCATATCTTTAGTTTATTGAACAAGTGGTATTTCAACCTGTTATGTCCTGTGTGGAGTCTGAAGATTGCTACTTGTTCTCTTATGTCGAGTTTGTAATATGCATCATCTTTCTGGTGGCCTGGGTGCTCTGATTCCTATTTGGTTCTATAAGTGCTTTATATAAACCTCTTTGCCTCATTATAGGTAATGTCTATGTCAGGCTAAGGTATTCGTCCACCCTCTTTTGCTAGTCTGTCAGCCTCTTCATTTCAAGGTATACTGCAATGTGATGGGATCCACTGTATTACAACTTTTTTGGGTATTTCTGACACAATCCATGGAGTGCTGCTCTTAGGTCTGCTAGTTCTATGCTGTTTTTGCTCTTCAGTGTTGAGACAGCTGACTTTGCATCTGTGAAGATAGCTATGTGCTTCTTTTTATTTTCCTCCATCAAGCTCATTTCTGCTACAGTATTCAAAGCTTCTATCGCTGCTTTGAAGTTACTTGAACATTTTCCAGTTGCCACTGACTGTGTATTTTTTTTTTTGTTCACTCCATTTATTTTTTAATTAAGGAGAATTTCTCCTCCTCCATTTCATGTTGAATTTTTGGCTGATCCGTCTGTATATGCTTGGGTCCAATTGCTACTTGGGTAATGTTCATTTATGTAGTTTAGAGCGATTTCTCTTCGTTCTGTTTAATTCTGAGTGTTCTTTTTTCTCAATAGCAGTGATGTTTTCTATCATCTCTAGCAGTTGCTGCTGTCTTCAAGCTGGGAACTTGTGTGGATTGTAAATGGGTTTGACTGTTGATATGTTAAGTATAGGATCTGTCCTAATCTTTCGATTTGCAGTTTCTACAAAGTTGCTACGCTTCAGTCTTCCCTTTCCAAACCCACTAAACATTTTATAAATAGGGTCATCTGTCAACCTTCTAAATTTTTCTGCTTAATGCTGGGCTCTGCTATCTCTTCTATCCTGCATTGGTTGTAAACAAGTGATTTTTTCTAGTTCGTTAATAGGCGTTGTCATGAAGCTTTCAGTTATGATTCTCATTCCTTGATTTTGGACTCTACTTATTTGGTTAAAGTCTGACTTAGCTGCTGTTGCCCAAGCCGCAATGCCATATTCCAGTACTGGCCTCACCCGTCCAGTATATAACTTCTTGAGAACTTTCTCATCTGCTCCCCACGTTGTACCAGCAAGCTTTTTCATGATTTCCATTCATAGCCTTGCTCTTGTTTGATTTTTCTCAACCTGTGTCTTCCATGTCATTCGACGATCAAAGGTGACTCCTGGATAGTTTGGATATTCTTCATAGCGCAATATTTTTCCTTTCAATACCAGCTTAGGTTACTGAGATTTATTTGAGAGGGAGAACACTGTACATGTTGTTTTCTCCTCATTTATCTTCACTAGCCATAATTTTGACCAGTCCTGTAGCGCTAATAAGGCTTGCTGTATTCTGCTGTTAGCTTTACTAATATATTCTTCAGATGTCCATATGGTTAGGTCATCTGCAAAGGAGGATGTGTGTACTCTGGCTGGAATATTTTCCGTGATGTCATATCTTTACGCTAAGAATAATGTTGGAGAAAGAACTCCTCCTTGGGGGACACCTTGCTCCAACATCATCTGTTTGCTGGTTTGTCCTCGTACTTTGCCTTGGCACTTCTGTTCTCAAGGTAGTTGCTAATCCATTTATACATTTTCCCCAAAAAACATGCATTTTTTGCAGTTGTACTTTCAGTTCTTCCTACCATACTTTATCAAATGTTGTTTCTAAATCTATCCAGACCGCTAGTGTGTGCTTTTTCTCTTGGAAGACATCCTCTATTTCCTGAGCTATATAGATTATTTGATCTTCAGTGGAATTCTGCTTGGTGTGTTATTATGAGTTGGTTTTCTTCCAGATGTCATTTGGTTCTTCCAGGTCTTTTCCTTTCCTTGGACTGGTATTAGTATAGCATCCTTCAATACCTGTGGGACTATTCCTCTCTTCGAGCTGTAATTTAGGACTGCTAGTAGTTTATTTCTTTTTTTTTTTTTTTTTTTTTTTTTGCTTTAGTGCCTAGTCCTATTATCATTTCCTTTGTGATTCCATCCTTTCCTGGTGTTTTTTTTTCCTAGTTAGGATATTCATTGCCCGTTCCATTTCTTCCTTTGTTAGATTTGTCATCTTATATTCTGCTACTGTCTCTGTATTAGTATGATGTGTCTTTATCTATGATTGCTTTCTTCTCTTCAGTTGTATTACCAATGTGGTTTGCACTGGCATAGTGTTCCATTGGTGCATTTGCAGCCTTTGTTCCTGTAAGCAAGGCATTTCCTTCTTTAATCGTTTTTTGTTTGATTCTGGATCTTTCATTGTTCAGGTCTTTCACCAGTTTCCATAGTTTCTTTCCATTCCTGTCAAAGTTCAGCTTTACTTTCTTTTTTTTCCCTCCAAAAATCTCTTGTTGTTTGATTTACTGTTCTTTTAAATTTTGATGAGATGGCTTTGAGAGAGATGTTTGCTTCAGTTGTTTGTTCTCTCTCTCTCTCTCTCTCTCTCTCTCTCTCTCTCTCTCTCTCTCTCTCTCTCTCTCTCTCTCTCTCTCTCTCTCTCTCTCTCTCTCTCTCTCTCTCTCTCTCTCTTTCTGCCGTCATCCTGGCATCTTCAACTTTGTCCTCCAAAATTTATAGTTCTTCAGTCCAGTATGGTTTGTAATTTTTCCCCGCTCCTCTTGGAATAGTCTCAGTGGCCGCCTGTATTATTGCTCTGTTTAGACTTTCCACCATTTGCTTCATGTTGCCATGTCGTGTATTTATGTTTCCACAATATTTGTCTGTTAGTATGGCAAATCTGTCCCAATCTGCTCGTTTGTAATTCCAGCGAAGCAAATGCTTTTGTTCCCGTGGAACATACTCCATATTCATTACAAGGGGTAGAAGTGGTAAACCATTTTCTAGAGTAGAAGCTCGGTGTGTCATCCGCTTTGTTGAGTATATGGAGATTTGAGTCTATTTCCCAGTCCTCCGCTTCATCTGCTCTGTTGTCAGTATCTGGGTATCCCCATCTTTTAGAACGACTATTAAAGTCTCCGTCAATAATGCAGTTTGTGTCAGTTATTTTCATGTTTGAGAGTGTAAGGTCCTTATCTGCAGGGCTATACAGATTGTAAATTCTTATTTTCACGTCCTTTATCATTATGTCAACACCTATAATTTCCGTTTGGTTGTCAGAGATCACAGAAACTTCGCTGCAAGGTATTGTGTTTCGTGTAAGTATTAGAACTCCTCCTTTGTGTCCTTCGCTGTCGAAACGTGTGGCCTGATATCCTCTGACTGAGAATCTGCGATCGGCGTTGAGGTGTGTCTCTTGAATGCATGCCACATTTATTATATCTTTATGAAGACGCTTTGTTAGGGAGACTTTCTTGTTAGAAACTCCAGCATTCCACTGTAGTATTTTGAGTGTCCGGGGTGTTTGGTCAATAGCTCTTAACCTACTCCTCTGTGCCTTGACTCCACAGCACATTGGAAGGTGACCACCAGTAGTCATGGGTGGACCCCCTCGAGGCAGGGGGCCCGACACTTATCACCGCCTGATGGGACTTCACGGGATTAGCACCACACTGAGTAATTTTAATTTGTGAGCTTTCAGGTTTCATGTCGAGCTTAAGATATATTTGATCTTTCTGAAATTATAATTCAAAATTGAAAGGTCAGTGTGGCCGATAGGTTAAGAGCCCTTGTTCTTAAACTTCGCGTGTGCTGATTGCGAAGGTGGTGGGTTCAATCTCTCCACTGGTCAATTAATTCTTAAGCAGTGACTTCCCAGTCAGGCGAGAATTCGTAACGTTATACTACCGAAGACACATTCGTAACCACTGAAGAAGACACCCATAGCTTGAGAAATTAAATATTGTAGACATGCTCTGGCCTGTCTCCGTGGTGTGAAGATGTTACGGACGCGATTCATAATCCCGTATGCCCGGGTTCGAAACACAGCGGTGCTGGTGTTTTTCGAAAAAAGGTATAAGTGCCGGTCGTTCAGAAAGCAATGGCAAACTACTGAACGTAAATTTGCCCAGGAATCAAGAAACAGCCAAAATGCTGGGGGTAACTGCTACGTCCTGTGAAGGACAAGCAACTAAATAAAAACACATACTCCTAGAATAAGGTCAACAGTGAAGACGATATTGACTGCCATTCTGCAAAATCTGAACATCGAAGAGAACTGACTCCAAATAGTATGCCCGGAATCTGATAATCAACATTGCATTCCGTGTGTGATCCATCCATGGATATATTCATCCATCCTTGCAGGCAAATGTCTATATATCCATGCATCCAGTTATCGTTCCATCGTATATATATACCCATACACTATATCCATCTACCCATCCATCCAACCAGCTATCCACGCATCGATACATTAACCCATCATCTATCCTTATCCAGTCATCCATCCGTCCATCCATCAATCTATCCATCCAGATATCTATATATCCATCCATCTATCCAGATACCACTATATCCACGGATACATCCATCGGGATATCCATATGTCCATTCATCTATCCACCTTGCTGGACAACCAATCAAACAGCCAGCCAACCATCCAACCAACCAAATAACCAATCAATTAACCAAAAAACCAACCAACCAACCATCAACCAGCCAGTCAACAAGGGAACCAACTAATCAACAAACCCACCAACCAGCCAACCCACCAAGCAACCAACCCAACAACCAACCAACTAATCAACCAAACCACCAACCATCCAACCCACCAACAAGTCAACCCACCAAGCAACCAACCCAACAACCAACCAACCAACTAACCAACCAAACCACCAACCATCCAACCCACCAACCAACCCACCTACCAACCAACCCACCAACCAGTCAATCAACTATGCAATTCAAATAACCAACTATAAAAAAAACCAAACTTTCCACCACCAACACACGAATCAACGAAACAACCAAGTTCCCACCCAAATAACCAAACAACCAGCCAGCAAATATGCCAACCAACCAACAAATTCAGCCAACCAACCAATTAGCCAACCCACCAACCAAGCCAACCCATCAACCAGTCAATCAACTATTTAATTCAAATAACCAACTATCAAACAAACCAAACATTCTACCACCAGCACACGAATCAATCAAACAACCAAATTCCCACCCAAATAACCAAACGACCAGCCAGCAAACACGCCAACCATCCAACAAATCAGCCAACCAACCAATTAGCCAACCCACCAACTAACCAACAAATCAACCAACCGACCAGCAAACCCACCAAACAACTAGTCAGCCACCCAACCAACCCGCCAACCATACAATTCCAACATGAACACTTTGAAATCTCAACCCAGTATTTGATTTAAATTTAATGTCATTTGCAGGACGTTACCATCAACCCCATTTTGATTATTTTGGCATGTTTACTTTCAGTAATTTGCCATGGCGAATGGGTTACGTTCGAAACACTGCTGCGGCCGATTTGAGAGCAGATTATCTTGCGTTGGTTTCCCATACAAAGGTATGAGTGTCGGTCGTTCAGAAAGCAATGGCAAACTACTGAACGTAAATATGCCAAGATATCACGTTAGCTGCATATCCTTTACAGGACGTTTGCAGTCAACACCAGCATTTTTTGCTGTTTGTGTCTTGACAAGTTTACGTTCAGTAGTTTGCCATTGCTTTCTGAACGACCGGCACCCATACCATTTCGTAAAAAAATCAGCGCAACGCTGTCTGCTGTCAAATTGCGCGCAATTGTGTATCGAACGCGGGTATGCGAGATCACGAACCGCGTCCATAACCACTTCGTCACGGAGACGGCAAGAGATCACGAGCACCCCCAAAATGCTGGGGTTGGCTGCAACGTCCTGTAAACCATAGGCAACTAACTACTTCTCCATGCCATCTGAACGAGAGAAAAAAATAAAAATCTAAACTGTCGCGTGTAGGAAACGATCCCGCTACCTCGTCATTAACGCACTGGAAGATCAAGAGCCAGAGCGCTTTTTCCTTCCCCTGCGTCAAAGTCCATCTCAGTAAATTAGCCGTTTCCTGGCTTTAAATCGTTAACATTTCCATCATTTAGAAACAACAAACCCGGAAATTAATCGGGGATTTGAATCAAATAAACCCTGAGCTACAAATGAAAACAAAACAGATACACCCACTTAAACCTGAAAAACAATTTAATTGAAAGTTAGGAATTCACAGTTAGGGGCGCTAACGATGACATCAACATGAGCAGCAGAAATAATCAAGAATCGGCGAATTTCCATCCCCTGCCGGTAATGTTGTCAATTCTCCGGTGACGAAGAGACTGACGACCAAAATTATATTACCCGCGTGCTGCGGGTATAGAACAAAAGAGTCTTTTCACGCCTTGAACTGGGGAGAACTCGCCGCTCGACAACCTTGTGCAAACTCAAGCGAGGTATTAATTTTATTTCCAAATTAGACGAGGACACGGACAAATATTGGATGAGAAACGCAAACGCCTTGGGATACAGAGCTAGCTCAAAGCCATGGCGTCGTACAATGGCGGCTGGACGTAAGGCAAATAGTAGTCCGTCGACTCAACCTGCTGGCTGTTGGGAGGCACCTCATTCTCAGATTCTTTACTGCTGGTATATCTTGGCTACGTCAGGCAACCCTCTGGATATTCCACTGTTCTACAATTTAAACTTCCTTTTCTTACAAGTATCAAATAGGGGTATCTATTGGGTTGACAAAATTCTAGAAGACCTGGACTTTGCCGATGACATAGTGCTTTTAAGTTCAACACACCCAGATGCCCAAGAGAAAGTAAATCATCTCCAGAATGTTTCAGGACAAATTGGTCTCCAAATTAACACTGAAAAAAACAAAAACTGTTGATCTTACCAAAAAGTTCAGACGACACCAAATTAAACTATGTTCTTGAAAATGTCAACAGCTTCACAGTACCTAGGAAGCAAAATGATATCTACAGGGGTTTCAACGCCTGAAATATTATCTAGAATCGCACTGGCATCTGGTGCCTTCAATCAACTGTCAAACATCTGGAAGTCAAAGACACTCAGCAAACATACGAAACTTAGAATCTTCAACTCTTGTGTGATTCCAGTGCTAACGTATGGATGTGAGAGTTGGAAATCAACGGTAGCTTTAGATAAAAAATCAGACAATTTTGAGAACAAATGTCTTAGAAGAATTCTAATCCTCCACTGGACAGATTTCAGAACCAATACGCAAATAAGACAAGAGACTAAGCAAGATAGTGTATCCAATTTTATCAGAAAACGCCGTTGGAACTACATCGGCCATGTACTCAGAATGGACAAGACTCCCCAACCAAGCCCTCTTATGGTCACCAGTAGGGAAAAGAAAATGGGGAAGACCAAGAGAGACCCTGCGTAGAACCATCATCACAGAAGGCTCATTCAACGGCCAAGTGAACATCCAAGATCTACAACAGGTAGCAGCGAACCGCCATACATGGAGAGCCATGACTCCTGCCCTATGCGCCGCCTTAGGCTCAAGAGGAAAGACTAACTAACTAACTAATTTCTTCTACATCTGCTTTTCATCATGCTCCTTATTGTTCCTCCTACCCCTTTTACTCTGTCTTCAGTCAATCTGAATATTCAGCCAATCACTCTGTACGGAAGCGTATAATGGACAATTAGCAGACAGCTGTGGAATTATGTAAAATCTGCAACATATGGTTTTATACAAGAATTAACAGAACACCAAAGGAATAGAAAGAGTGATAAAGATACATTACAATAAATGAAATCACAAAGAGAACAGTTTGCTCGAGTCAAAAAGGGACACTACATATTCTTTGAGCATGTCACGAGAAGAGGAATGCTGGAGTATATCGTTACAACGGGAAAGTTGGACGAGAGGAGAGGCTGTGGGAGACAAGGAGAAAAGATCCTGGGCAGTTTGACAACATGGCATGGAGAAACATCAAGACTCACTGAGAGAACTGGTTGGTAGAGTCAGAAGAGACACTCCATACCCAAATGTGAGATAGAGATAGACGGTAAAATTCTTCACCAAGTGGATCTTTTTAAATATCCAGGGACATTTATAACATCAGATGGAAGATGCACAACCAAGATTAAGAGCAGAATAGGACAAGCAAAGGCTGCATTTCAGAAAATGAAGAATAGCTTATGCAATAAGACACTATCATTGAACGTAAGAAAGAGAGTACTGAGGTGCTATATAGAATCTGTTTTGCTATATGGCTGTTAATATTGGAATGTAAATGAACAAATTAGGAAGAGATTGGAAGCAACAGAGATGTGGTTCCTGAGACGAATGTTGCGAATTGCTTGGACTGCCAAAGTGACTAACATCGAATGCCTGAAAGAGGCTAATGAAATTAGAACACTATATACAACAATAAGAAAGAGACAAACAGCTTTTTTTGGTAATGTGATTAAAAAAGAGGTATTGGAGAATATCGTGACAACTGGAAAGATGGAGGGGAAGAGAGGCAGAGGCAGACCAAGAGAAATGATGCTGGATGGATTGAGATGGTGGCATGGAGGAATATCATCAACAGAGTTGATCCAGAAAGCCAAAAGAACGAGATCTGTGGAGAGTCATGAACACCCACGCCAGTCGGCATGGCACTTGATGATGATGATGATTCCGCTCATAATCTCTGTCGTGCATCTTCTATCCCATGTTATAATTGCTCCTGTATCAACTTGGTTAAGCATATTCCCTTCTATTGTCACTGCCTACAGTTTCATTCTCTTGCTAGATATTGTTTCCAGCATCATATCTTCTCATATGTACACTGCAGTCTGGCAGGAATTCCCGATTTCAGCTAGGGAGTTGAGTTGAGTTAAGAACCGACATCACTGCACTCAGGACATTCCCATACGTGCTCCGTCCCCTCGTTCAACAGCCAGCGAAGAGTCAGCTAGGGAATAAACAGGTGGACAGATTGGCTGGCTCGGCAAAACTTGTTGGAGTATTGATGCATGACAAGGTAGACGTGGTTGCGGTCTTGTGGGAGCACGTATACACTTCGGAGGAGCAAATGGATCATCATGTCTGGCAATAATGAGGCAGCGATGAGTGACGAGGGGATCTGGCCGACTCTCGACGCTCAGAGGAAAGGCGAGACGGACATGCAATCAGATAGCTACTGGTACTATTGGCGTTGGAACTCTTCGCTGGCTGCTGAGGATGGGGATGGAGTGCCAATGGGAATGTTCCGGATGCTGTGATGTCGGTTCCTAGATCAATCAATCAATCAATCAATCAATCAATCAATCACTACCATATTTCAACAACGTTATGTTTTGTTCTGATCTCATCTCACCGTGTTCCTCTTGTACCTTGCGGTGTCGAGTTGAAGCATAAGCGGCGTGCGAGTTTATGGGCTTCATATATCGACATTTGTATAGACACTGTTATTTTCTCTGTCCACCGTTTACATTGTCGGCCTCTTCTTCTGGTTCCATTTGTCCTGTGCATCATTGCTTGTTGAGGTATACTGTCTCCTGCTAGCCTAGCTATACAATCCGAACCATTTCACTTGCTGTTTTCTAATGAAATCAATGATGTTCTTAATTTGTTTATTCATTGAAAGACGATGTAACTCAGTGGCCAGTACGCTTGCCTTCGGAGCCATTGACCAAGTGTTCCAATCGGGAAAAGAGCAAGCCGGAAGACAAGGAGATGTAAAGATGGATTGCTTGATCACTTTATATAATCGAGACATGACAACATACGTGGTTTCTTCTTCTTCTTTCTGTCATTTACTGCCAATATAGTACCTTGCGGTGTATGGCAGAGGGGTCTTTGAGCCTGGGGAATTAAGGTCGCCTGGCTAGTGCAGTCGCCGCGAACTGTGCAGGTTAGGATTTTCTTTTTGCCCCCGACAGAAAAAATCCGACACCTTACCGAGGGATCGAACCCGGGCCTCCCGAATGAGAGTCCGGCGTTCTAGCCTCTCGGCCAGCCGCTCCTCTTCTTCTTTCGTTCGCTTGAAATCTGTCTCATATGTCTGCAAAGTTGTTTTGCAATAATAGACATGTTTCATAGCGTGTGTGCGTGGCATCTTGATTGCTATGGTGCTTCTTCTGGCTGGTTGCCTCCGTCTTCAGCACTTTTTTGTTGTTGCTAGGATAGACACGCGCATCTGCGCATATATGTTCATACATTGATATCTGGTTTACAGCGCCAAAGACTCCCCTTCGCCTCTTCCCCTGTTAGTTAAAACTGTTCCGCCAAGTGACGACCAGGAGTTGGACTTTTGCTGCAGAGGTGAAGAACTTAAAGGCAATATGGGTACTTTGCAGGGTATGGCAGGGTCATCCACAACTCTGCGCACCACGATATAACAGCAATATGGAACACAGACGCGATTTCAAGGCCAAAGTGATGTAAAATGGCAGAAAACAATGAAACGTTTATAAAGCTGTGTATGTATGTATCTTTGTTTGTTTTCGGAACGTTGTTGTACAGCAGTTTGTGTGTTGCGGGACTTATGTTTTACCTCTGGCTACTTGTGTATGTATGCGTATATACACGCTTCTGTGCATATATAATGCTTTGTTTCCCTGTGTGTGGCGGGAGTCCTGTTTTCCCTACAACTGCGTGTGTGTAGCAGGATATTTGTTTTCCCTACAACTGTTTGTGTGTGACATGACGTTTGTTTTCCCTACAACAGTGTGTGTGTGTGTGTGTGCGTGCGTGCGTGCGTGAGTGAGTGCGTGGGTGCTTGTGTGCGTATCTGTGTGTGCGTGCGTGTGTGTGTGAGCGTGCGTGTGTGTGTGTGTGGCATTTGTTTTCCCTACAGCTTTTTCTGTGTAGCGGGACTTGTATGTTACCTATATCTGCTTATGTGTTTCGGGACTTTTGTTTTACATTCATATGCTTGTGTGTGGCGGGATTTTTGTTTTCCCTAAACCTCCTTGTGTGTGGCGGGACATTTGTTTTCCCTACAACTGCTTGTGTATCGCGGGACATTTGTTTTCCTGGCTGATCAAGAATGACCGCTTACATGAGCAGTCGCAGGTAACGTACATACATATCTAGAGCAGTCTGATTTTAGGGCGCCAGAGACTCGCCATTGCCCCATCGCAGATACTGCCACGTGGGCTGTGAAGTTTTGCGCTTTTACATATTCTAGTCCACGACGTGCGCTGGTGGTTCTCTGTTTCCTTTATTTTCGCCTTTACTTCTCATTCAACTACATGACGATTCTGAAAATTGTGTGGTCCCGCTATTATGACGCTGGCTCCCAACCCTACTTTGATTTCTAGGTAATTATACGTTCAGTAATTTGCCATTGCTTTCTGACAGAGAATTCAATATTTTAGTCCAGCTGACCAATGTAGGGATT